>APFE031241371.1:169053-211738 GCA_000404065.3 Pinus taeda | reverse complement strand
CTTGATCATAGGTTGAAAAACACCTTATGATCGGCAAAAATGATAGGTACAAAAAGCAAAATGTCATGTGTGACTACAATAAGCGATCATCCCATCACTGGTGATGATCTCGATACTAAACCACTGCACGGGCCACCTTACAAAGGAACCTCCTAAAAGGTCTGGGGACTCCAATCACATAGCGCTGAAGTCGACGAGGGATGTCATCTATCTTGGTCTCGGGAATGTCCCCTGTCAGGCACTCTAGATGGCTCTCCAACTCGGCCAAAGTCTCTGTTGATTCGTCCTGTGGGGCTGGAGCAGGTGCAATTGGTTATTTTCTCTCGAAAGGCCGGAGAGCAGCTGGTCGCTGTGGACCCACATCTGCATTTTGAAATTATTACTATCAGTTTTAAGACGATATAAAAAAAAAAAAGAATTAACATTAGGAAAGTGTTGAAAATGATTTTACCTGAGTCGTCCCACTGCTGTCCTGGAGGAAGAGCCATTTCTGGGTCTCCACGAAAATCAACCCCAGCATAAGGGAAATCCTAAATAGAAAAAACCTGGTTCTCCAACCATTGGAAATACTCAGGTTTGAACCGAACGACCTTGGTTCCCTCGTCAGGATGACGGACCATGACTGTGACCCATCGCATCAGTTTGGGCTCTCGGGGAAGCCCAGCTTCGACTGTAAGGTGCTGCGGGATAAGCATAGCAATCCTCTCCAGGCCAAAACTCATGACTCAAGCCCCATAACCAAAAGTCTTCAATCGTCCATTCTTGGCCCTGGTCAATTGGCCCTTCACATTGGCCAACACAGCATCGCACCAGTTGAAGATGGTGCCCTGAAAGCAATCAACTGCCATACGCATCTGGGATCCAGTGGCAACATGTAATGCGGCAGCTCTGCAAAGTCTAGTAACAATGAATGCAATCACCATAAGCTCAGGACGATATATGGTCTTTGTGTCTATCCCTTTGTCTCTAGTCTGGCGGTTGCAGTACTCTAACCGGAGGCTATCGATAGACTGGCCACCTGCCCTAGTCCCGAACAGAGTCAAGTCAACGCCTCTCTTAGGCAAACCAGTCAAGAAGTATATATCCACTGGCTTGATCTTGAGCTGGTGGCCGCCAATAAAGAAACACTGGTCCTGGACGCTCCATCTATCAACCATCCACTGTAAGAAATCCACCTGAGCCCTCATGCCAGGAATGGCCCAGTATTTTTATAAGTCGCATGCCCTCAAAGCATCAAGTGAAGGCTGATGATTCCATGCGGCAGCATCCACATCCTCGTGATCTCATTCGCGCCAATATAGCATGGTGTACTACCTACATCAAGTAAAAAGATAAGTTAAAAAGCTAGAAAATCTTTTTATTGGTCCATTTTTAAGGATTTTTGGGTTAAAAACCCTCGCGGCGGGGCCTGCACCCTACATGTTAGACACATTGCGTGGGACCACACTTTGCCTACATGGAAGGTGTGGATCCCGAGCTTTTTCCCAATGGAGAAAAAGTTGGGGTCCGCAGGTTCGCAGTGGTGAGCCTGCGTACCCCGAGCGCGTGTTTTTTGCCTCAAAACTCTCCCAAAAAATTAAATGAAGGACTAAATTGAAAAATGAAACGGTTAAAAATGAAGAGGAGGATGATGTTGATTACCTGGAGAAGATGACGTTCGATTCCGACGGTTGGATTTTCCACAATCTTCACGGGAAGTTTTCAGAGCAAAAGCACCATTTTCTCACCCAAATCACAAATGGTAAAAATGAATGGTAAAAGCCCCTTTTTATAAGTTTTTTGAGTAAATAAATTGAAAATTTGTTTATGTTTCACTTTAAAAAGGTATTCTTGCGACATTTTTATCTCTTTCAAGCAGGTATGAGTAATGTTTGTGTTTTTGTGCAATATAACATGATTATTCAGGCGAAATCTATCATTTTTAGCTAGAGTTACCTTTAAGCTCTTTTCTGACTCCTAAAACACGAAAAGATTGCCGAGTTTTTCTTTTAAGCTCGTTAAAACGGGATTAAAAGACGGTCTATTTACAGCTCTTTTCCGACCGTAAAAACATAAAAAAATTGCCAGATTTTTGTCATTTCAAATTCGATATTGGTTATAAAACGACGTGTCCTTGATTGCTTTTTTACTTTTCTGGATCAAAGACACTAATAACGAAAAGTACTCCTTGGTTGTAAAAGGTCAAGCGGTTCTCTCAAGTATTATTTTATATTTTTTCGGGCTTGGGAGACATAAGTTTACGAAAAAGTCAACCCTGGAGTCTTCTTAAGTTTTTTCAGACTCTCTAAAAATGAAAAATGCCAAGTTTATCCTATACTTGACTCGTTAAATTTCGACAGTAAAGGACCTGTTCAATTAAAAACAGGAACGGACCACTCCTTCTTAGGGTTCGAATTTAAACTAAGTTGGACTCACCCGAAGGGTGAGCTTATAATCAAGCATATGTTATCCTCCTCAAGCTTGTAAAAAATAAAGAGGTACTTTCCAGAAGTGGTGGGGGAAAAGAGAGAAAAGTGAGTCTGTTTCTCATACTTTATAACCACTCTTGAACACGACACTTTCATTCACCTGGGTTGGGAAATCCTTTACCTAACAATTGATCAAACCATATTGAAATTCTTCAGCCGGTTTTTGGGTATTAATTTTGGGTCAATTGTCACCAAACCATCTGTCGTGTCGTTATGTGTTCAAGAGGTCAATGCAAATAAGCCAGTCATATGCAAAATGTTTGTCATCCATTTTGACCATCCCTGAGTCAGTCCTTGCAACTAAATTTCTTCAGCTTGATCTATGATTTCGTGTTGTGGGCTTGCCTACGAGGGATCGCTTTCTATCGAATTCTACTCATTATCTAGAAAGATGATTTAGGAATCGTCAGTACCTTGAGATCTGCATGCCTCAATGGCAAGTTTCTCGCCTTTGACGACAATTTACATCATTGACTTTCGATCAAGGGATCCCATGACATGTTCGACATCAATACATCTTATCACATCTCATGGATTGTACTGAGTACTTTGAGAGCCATTGTCATTACTGGTGGCTTCTCTCATGGTTGTTAACAGTTTACATCATTGACTGGTAATCAAGTGGTTTCTACCATGTTCGACTTCGACAAATTCATTCACATGGATAGAATTATACTGTTTTGGGATGTAGAAATGAAGACCCTAGATCTAGTTTCCACCATCCAGGTTGCGAGGAATTTTGTATTCATTATACTATGGACTATTCATAACTAGATGGCTGCATCCATACTATGTCCACATGTGTTTGTACTTATGATGTGTTACGAGATCATTCCTATATCAGAGCAGTAGTTAGTTCTCTAGTTAGTCTTCTAGTCAGTTTTCAGTCTCTTAGTTAGTTTTTATCTGAGTATGGGAATGCCTACCTCAGCGATGATATGATCTCATATATATATTTTGCATTGAATGCTTTTACAGGTTCCAACCGGGCTCTCCGCAAGATGATCCTCGAAATGATAAAGCACTTCAATCTTCCTAAATGATAAATGAAATCCTCATCTACTACAGACTTCACACTTTAAGGGGCAATTTGTTACACAAAAATATCGTCACCTTGATTATTTACAGTCGGTATAGGTCTATCACCACCTATACCAGCCTCCTAAGCAAGTCTCAGACCTCAGCTCTTCAAAAAAATCTTTGGAAATGAGAGAAAGACATCAAAAAAGAAATGTAACTCTGGTTCCGCACTTTCTCTCACTTTTGCCTGCGGGCCCACACCTTTTGTTCAGAGTATCTGCATACTTATACGCTCTGTATGTAAATGGGAGGGTGCGTACCCTTGTGAAAGTCAAAAGGTGCAATTTTTATCTTAAAAAACTCACTTTGGGTTAATTCTAGAGGTTTCTAGAAGGAATTTTGATGTGGATTGTTTGCTCCAAGTGGTTCATGCATCCCAAAAGAGAAGGAGCTAATCCCTTGTTAGGAGGAGCTATCCCTTTGAAGGAGGATTCTATCTCTTTGAAGGAGGACCTAGTAACTGCCCTCCATTGCACTATAAATTGAGGCATTGGGTTATTGGCTAGGGAGGTTAGAAGCTGAACATTTTTGAGGGTAAATGCTGGTGAAATCAATACTTCCTATTTGAGATTAAGAGGAGAGATCACATACCTTTTTGGATTTATTGGGGAGTGAGTGAAGCTTGTCAAAGTAGAGGAGACTTCTTGTTGGACCCTAGGAGGAGCTTGTACAACGTCAAGGCAAAGGTTGTAAAGTTCTTATTCTTTTGAATTAATACAATCAGACTCATTTTTCTCAACAAGCATCTCATGTTATTTGTTTCATGGACTCCTTGACTTTCATGTTAAATATGTTTTATAATATTGGTTATTCAGGTGCTATTTAATCGTTTTCCTTGTTTGTGTTTGCAGGTTTGCGACAGAGGAACTTACTTGGATCAAAGGAGTGAAGGCATCCCCAAACTTGCGTTGGACATGAGGTAGGCATTAAACACATTTGTTTGCCATTATTTATAAAAGCACATTTAGAGAAAGATAGTGTCTGGTTGGTTTGCTTGTCATTAGGTCCTCTTTAGATTCTAGGAAGGTCTATCTTGTCCGCAAGATCGACTCATTCCGCTTGACATAGGTGATTCAAAGAATCAAAATAGATTATGGAAGACCTTAAGTGCATGTTACACCATGTATATTGATGTATTAGATTCATAGAATATACCTCCAAGCAAGGTCAAGTCTCCTCCATGCAATGGCATCATAAAAAGATGCAATCTAAAATAAATAGAATAAGTCAGCCTGCAGTATTCAAGTTGGCCTTCAAGTCATCTTAAAGGAGTGGCATACCTATATATATAGAGGTTTTCCAGTCCTCCAATGAAAATCTAACGCACCTCTGAAATCAGTGAGAAAGGAAGTTGATAAAAGGGTGAAAGAACGACAAAGAAGGAGGGTCTAGTGGAACAAAGAAGGAGAGACACAAACCGAAGTGAATGAGGATTGTTTCTAGCACAAGGTGCACTCATGTGTGTGAGGAAAAAGGAGGGCTACCTATGGTCATACGAACGGAAACTCATAGTTAACATATCTCACCATTTTGGTTGGTAAACTAGGCCAATAAGGTCTCCTACTCAAGATAAGAAGAAGGGTACTCAAGTGAAGAATAAAATAGCCTATAACATCAAGTAAACCTCCCACACGTGTGAGAATTTAGGGTTATAGGATAGTCATATCGAGTCTGCACCTACACTTTGAATAATGAGCTCATTTGGTTAATAAAAGGAAGACATCATCCCATGGGAATGGGTCTCATGAAATATCAAGGATAAGTGTCCCTTCTAGACAAAGTGTAACAATATCTATCAACAATTGAAAGAAGAACGAAGTGTTAGAAGAATGAGGATGAAGTGTCGGGGAACAAAGTGCCAAGGAATGAACTGCTAGAAGGAGAAGGAAAAAGTGTCGAGAAGACAAAGTGTATAAAGGAGGAAGGACTTGACTTGTGCTTGGAGGATACCATGGTTAGGGGTTTATGGTTTCAAATTAATCAATAAGAATCTTCAATAAGATAAATTTACAAAAGTTTTTTCCACTCAAGAGAAGAGAGGTTTTGTCCCTAGTAGAGATCCAACATCTCATTTTCTTGTTCTTATGTTTTTGGTAGCAGTTTGATGAAGTACACACACATGCATTAATGAGAATAAGAAGAAGATTAAGCTAACAAGAAAAATTGTAAAATAACTTCACAAATGGTTAGCAAGTCACGAAGAATCAAACTAAACCTAATTTCCATATAGTTGTCAATAGGATATAACATGGTAGTGTAGGAGAATGCATCGAAAATACCCTTGAAGAATGTACACATGATTCCCTTTGACTAGATGTGACACTTTCTTAACCACAAGAAAACACTTGTAAAAGTAAGAAAAAAGTGCAAAAGAAACTTGCAAAGGCTTATATAAAGTGAAATAAACACATGCCACAATGAATATATCATTAAAAGAACACTTATTAAAGTTAACTCAAGAAAAAAATATAGTGGGAATGTGAAAGTGACACTTGCAAAAACAAAGGTGCACCAGAGAGACAATTGAGAAAAATCTCTGAAATAAAAGTACAATTGAAATTGTAGTGAGGAAGACTGCTAATCGAGTGTGTGCACTAACTATCAAACTATGTTCCATAGTACACTATGGTTATTGATTGTGCAATCACTGTCACTAGTGATTGTGCAAGCCTTACTTTCAAGAGTTGTACAATGCCTATGTAATCTTTCATAGAAAGTTGTGTGTTTGTAAATTTATTAAAGATATAGCATGTGTGAGAAAGTGACCTGGACACTTAGAAGAAGACTTAATACTTTGTAAAATATTAGACTCCCATGATGTGACCTGTTAGGTAAACATGACTTGGGAATAGAGTCAAAGTTGGCCAAGTTAAACAATGGTGATATTGGGCACGTGGTATAACATACCCATGATTCTATGCCCATGGTATTGCATGTAATAGAGCCTATAAGGCTATGAGGAATTCATTTTAATCGGGTTGGGGAGGTGAGCGAGGAAGCATCACTTGGTCGAGTAGGCTAGAGTTTTACCCAAGGATAATGAAATTTCATAAGGTTGGGTTTTTCCCTTGAGTTGGGGGTTTCCAATGAAAATCCATGTGTTAATTGTGTTTATGTTTTATGGGTTGCTCGTTTAATTATTTCTTGCAATAATTATTTTATTTTCTCTGTTAAATTTTAATCAATTAGTATCATAGCCATTTTAGCTTCAAAGGGATGCTTTTGTTGTCAAGGGTTTAGGGCCTAATGAATCATGTGTTATAAATAGATAAAATCATAACTTGTTTGAAAATTTGATCTAAATGAAGGTAACATGTTTGTGAGATATTAATTCTCATTGTATTTCTATTAAAAATAGTGGTTGTGTATCACATTAATGACAAATAATTTTGGATGTCTTATAACATGGGGTCCATGGATGAGGAAGCAAAAAAACTTTATCTGAAATAGAGACTGGGTGCCCCTCCCAAGCTCCCAGAAAGTACATATTTCTTAAGAGGTTAGAGAAACCTATAATATGTAGCCTAGAGGATCTTGCAGAAGTGCTACCCACAGTGCCTGGATCAAGAGGAACTTTGGAAATCAAGAAAATTGACACAACCATTTGGTGAGGCAAGTCATAGGTGGCTAGTAAGTTATGTCAGGCTCGATGCTTGTGTTTGCCACTCCTAGACATGTGAGAAAGGATTTCACGGAGTAGTAAATGTTATAATAGGAACACGTATGGGTGTACAAGGCAAATTATTGGGCATGGATGTTAGTTGAACAGGAACAAATTCAGTGGGTGAGAGAGGTAGTTAGTGGCATTTGCAATTCATGAGAGGAGAAAATTTCACATAAATCTAGACAAGTTGGAGTGTGCTGAGGTGGACAAGGGTCATTTGTTGCGGTTCCATCATTAGAGCTATATGAGTTTTCTAACATTTCTCTAGTGAGATTCATGATTTGCAAACAAAGACTAGCATGGTCAAGAAGGGTGGTGGACCTGAGTCAATGGCATTGGCTGGTGCTAAGAAAAGTAGAGGAACCAAATGACGATATTATCAAATGAATAGCTAAATTATGGCTTGCAATGTAATTCTAGAGAGGAAGGTCGATCTGATGCTACACAGAGAAAAATTAGTAGGTTGTAGTGGTCATGAATGAATTAGAGGGTCATCAGTCAACGATGTTAGGGAGGTGTTATTGTTGCATTAGCTGTATATGAAACCTATACCATGGATTTTCAATAGCCAAGAGGGGGTCCACCAAGGCTATGGAGGGTAAGAAATAGTAAGCGATGGAAGTGAATATAGGAATCACACATGATTTTAATGAGGAGGAAACAACCTATTAGATATGATGCACGTTACGTGTGTTGGGGTGCCTTGACAAATCCAGAGTCACATGAAGTGGCGGAAGTAGTAGCCCCTCATAGAGGAGGAGTTGGAGGATGTGTTTAGACACCATGGAAATGACATAGAAAGAGGAGCCACCAAAGTGTGCAATTTTGTGTAGGAAATTATAAATTTTTTATTATGTGAAGTGTGATGTGAAACAATATGTCTAGGAAAGAAGATGGAATAAGGGATAGTAGCAACTTTAAAAAGAAAAAAAAACAAATCATTATTATAATTGAGTCATAAAATTTTATTGCATGTAAATGGGCATAGTGATGTAACAACTAGTAAGGCATGTGTACCCCTGGGTAATTGTTACTAAAGTCTGGGTTAAACATAGGTGATAGGGGGCATGCCAGCTTAACATATACCCATGTATAAACTCTGAGGGTAGTAAGGGCTAGAGTGAGCAGGGCTGGGTTGACTCACTAGGAAAGTTTGGCTGGATTTGGTGAAGGAACCCCGAGTCAAGTTCAATAGGGAAATTTTTAGTAAATTTGACTTGGGAATAAAGTCAAAGTTAACCATGTTAAATAGTGGTGACATTGGTCATGTGTTATGGCGTACACATGGTTTTTAGTCCATGGTATTGCATGTAACGGATATTATAAAATGTTGGGAAGACTTCATTATAATGGGGTCAAGGAGGTGATTGGGGAAGTCTCACTTGGCAGGGTAGGCTATGGTTTTGGCCAAGGCTAATGAAATTTCATTGGGTTGGGTTTTTCCCCTTAGTTGGTATTTTCCTAGGAAAAACATTTTGTTAATTGTGTTTGTCTTTTATGTGTTCCTTGTATAATTATTTGAAATAATTATTTTCTTTTCTTTGGTAATTTTTTTCATGACCATGGAATGAAAAATCACAAGATCCTCAGTAGGTTCCAAAATTCAAGTGTAGAAATTTTTTTGAAGGTGTTTATTGCATCGACAACATGAGTTCATTAGCCACAAGTCACTATTTTTCTTTAGTTGATTATTAGGTTTTAGTTGTTAACATGGGATCACCTTTGTAGGAAGTGATATGAAATACCATCTATCTATTTTCTATGCTAGCAACACGAGGAAAATTTAGATTATCTTCTTCTTTCTTTCTCGTAGGCTCAAGAGGTATGGTCTATCCTTCATTCTATTTTTGGAAGAGATGTTTATCAAAATGAGAATGTATCTAAGTTATTTTCTTAATGGAATCATGCTCATTTTAAGTATCTAGCTATGAATTGGTACTAGACACTAGCATATTACTTCATTTTTAGCAACCTTTGGAAGGAAAGAAATCATAGAATCTTTAAAGACAAGAGGTATAATTGTGCAATGATAAAATAAATGGTGTTAACAAACATCAAGGAATTTGTCCTTGTCATACCTTGGTATGGGGATGATTGACAGATTGAAGGTATATAGGTTGACATTATGAAAAGGTTGGACTTATATAAGATTATGGTTAGGCTTTAAAATAACATAGTTTAAGAAACACCTTTAGCCTCAAAGGATTATTTCTTCTTGTTGCCAGGTGATTTTATCGAACTAAATTTTTAGGTTGCTTCGAAAGGGAATTTTGGTGTTGTGAGATTCAGAGGGGTTTTCAGATAGTGTAATTCTTCTATTTTTTAGATTTTTTTCTCAAAGTTGTGGGGTTACTAGCAATAATCTAGCATAGTTTATGGTAGTGGAGCAAGGTACCAAAATTTTGATGAGGGAGGGATTCAAAATTTACATATAGAGGGCATTTTTTCTATCATTATTCATTATCTCCAAAAAAACGAGGAAAAACATTATTGAAAACGACAAAAAAATGGAGGTTGGAAGGAATTATCGATAACATAACTGGTTTCTTGATAAACTAGAGTATGCCATAGTTCAACTTGTTTGGAGAAATGGAAATAAGGTGGCTGAATTTCAATAACATTTGGGTGTTCTACTCAGATAGATGAAATTGGATGAAAAAGGGACCCCTCCTCATTTCTAAGGAGGTTTACCCTCAATTCATGTTTTGCTACAATTGGATTAGTAAATCCTTGATGGGGGTGAGAGTTTGCAATGTAAGAATATCTTTTTGGGAGGCGTGTCTGCTTTAGATTTGGAGTAGTCTTAGTATGGCGTGGAAATTCGATGGAGAAGATCCTTCAGAGCTAGTCCACATGTACTATCATTTTAAATGACGAGTAATGTGTTTTGGGTGGCAACGGTACGTAACTTGTGGGAAGGATTGTGAGCTTACATGTCAGCCCTCCTTCTCCTTTCTATGGTTGGCATCTTTTCTACGCAAGTCTGGTTTTATGTAGTGAATTCAATTCACTCTTTCGAGAGATATTAGCATTGTGTAATCACTACATTGGGTTTCTTTGGCACTTTTAGATATTATTTTCTCCACATTTGATATTTCTCTATTCTGCGAATCGGTTTCTGAGTTCATCATTCGTCAAGTGTTTCTACATTATAGGATAGTCCTAGGACTATTAGTGCCTTATGTCCCTCATTCATACCGAAGCAAGTTACTTGTTGGAAATTGGCCCTCTATGTTCACATTGGGGGGAGGACATACTTGTTTGGTGCTTTGGGGTTCAAAGTTTAGTATTGCATTCACATACTAGTTTTTTTGCATGTGGGTTTTGTTCTTGTTTAGTTTGTATTCCTATTTCAGGGGGTATGCCTCCTCGTAAGAGGATGGTGAATTAATGTGGTGGTATAAGTAATCTGAGCATTAAATACACCTAATCGTTTTCTTTCAATTCTGTGGAAAACATTTCGTTGTGGTCCCTCTAAATGTACAGTGGAAGCTACCTATTTTGAAGGCCAAAGAAATTGAGGAGAGGGTCTATCATTCTGATTTTGAGCTACAAAGATCAGTCTTGAATGTAAGAAGTGTACTAGACCGAAGTAGATTTTGTAAGAAGAGGTTTCAATTTTTGTACTCTCCGTCTTATATAGAAAATGGGCATTATGCCTCGTTTAATCCTCAATGATAAGTAGGTTAATAATTATAATGTTTTCTATGTCTTGGAAGATGTTAACCACATGTTTCACAGTCAATGGTTTTAGGTACTTTATGTATAAAGAAAATATCAACCATTAAAGGACTAATTTTCCTAAAAATAAGATAAAGGAGAACATCGAATGATAAGTTGGTAGTTATATTTTCTCCCAGTTTGTTTATATAAAAGGAAGAATATGGTGCACAAATGTGCATGTATCTCAAAGTTAATAAACTAATTTTCAAAGCAAGGTGTATTTCAATCGAAATAATTGTCTAATGATTTTAATATGCAACTTATATTCATTAAAAAAATTTCTTTGTGAAAATAACTGAATTAGAATAAATGGATACAACATTATATTTCTTTTTAAAAACAATAGAGTAGGTAAAGTTAAGGAGTTGATAGACTTATTGAATATAATGTACTTTTCATAGAACTTTCAACACAATAATTTGGTATGGAAAATCTAGATTCTAGACTAGCTCAAGTGGAGAGTGTCCTTATGTCTAATTTGACTTTTGGTGACCTTACTAACCCTCCTTTGGATTCTGGTGATTTCATTAAACCACTGATAGACAGTGCTATGAACATGGTTATTGTATCTTTGATTAGGATTAATCCATAGATACTCGTGTTTTTTTCATATTCATGGCATAGTTGTTACATTGTTTTGTAAGGCCTTGTTAGTGCCTTTGAGTTCTCATATCTTCTCAGACGTATTGATATGGATGAAGTTTTTTCTTTGGATGATGCTATTTCTTTTCATATTATCAGTTAACTTGTTTTGGTTCCTATAGTTGGTATCTATTATTTGAGATGTTGGCTCACAAACTCTCATTATTGCAGAAATGTTGGTTGAAACTTTAATTCATCTTTGGTTAGTGATGGTTCACTTTGCTTTGGTAGGGAATGGCACTTGCGATTGTTGTGACTTGAAAGATTTCATTTTGGTCTCTTACCGATGGCACACCTTCATATAACTCACCTTTGGTTTGGTTTCATGTCATATGGCTAACCCTTTGATGGAATGTTTAGGAGTCATGTTGGGTTTATAGTGTCATGAAATTGACTCAAATATGTTATATGCTCTTATGTAATGTCTTCATGTCTCTTGATACTTGGATTTTGTTTGTCTCAATGAGTATCATTTGGTCTGGAGTTTTTCTCAAGTCCTTTGCCTCACATCTCTATTTTGAGGAAAATCTAGATATAGATGTAATTGTTATGTAAACATTTCTTCAAGAAATACAAAGTGTTATTATTTAAAAATATAATAATAACGATGAAAAAAAATATTTTAAGTTAATTTTAAGAGAAAAAAAAATTTAATGATAAAATTACGCATATTTTTCCTTAAAGAGAAATGAATGATTAAATTTTCATAAAATTCAATATCTCTTTGAAATTAATTTTGAAAACAAAAAATTTTCCATTTTATTAAAAACTTAATAAACAATCTAGCGTTATAACTCCATACATAAACAGGTACATTGAAATTTCAAAAACTTCTCCATATAGCTATACTTTACATCTATACATATTTTTATACAAAGATATTGTAAATAAAAGAAAATAAAATTTTCATTATAAATTATCACAGTGTCGATGAATTGATGAGAAGTCAAAGTGTATAAAACTAATGATCATGAATTATATTATTTTCTAATTATTTTCAACTCATCTGCATCTAAAACTACATTGTTATTTATTCGTGTTGTTCATTTTTTTAGATGACGATGTATATAAAATTGAGTAGCACAAATTAAACCTATTTTGTAATTATATTCCACTCATTGACATGTGGAACTTCACTCATATTTTCCCCAATCAAAACACCAGGAAAGTTATCACATATACAAATCATCAAGTACCAAACTAATTTTACTTATGGCACATGGGAAAGAGATGAGTATAAATGTATTTATTTATTTATTTGACTTAGATTTATTGGAGAAATAAAATGTTTTGGATTATATAAAACCCATAAGAAGGTCCTAGATTGTGTATAATGCTTTAGTTTGTGTAGAACAAGAGTCTTGAATGTTCTAGAGTATAGTAAACTCATTGTGTTCAGTATGAGTTAAAGACAATTAGGTAAATGAGTTAGTTATAGTTGAGTACATGTTATTTTATTTTATAATAAAACCTAGACATGTATTGTGCAATAAGGTTTGAGCATTGCCCTGAATTAATAAAATCTTGTGTGTTTTCCATCATATTTATATTTCAAGTATTTATTTTAATTTGTGTTAGTGATGGTGTGTCGAGCTAGAGGCTATGTACAAGGTGATAAGTGTGAATTGAGACGGAGAGTTGATTGAGCATAGAATTGAGGCATCTTTCTATGTGTGAGAATATAGTTGCAATGGCCATTGTTGTGCGTGGCGTAGAATTGTGTGGAATCTTGTCACCACCAATGTACATGAGTTTGTCTTTTTCAAAGGAAACCTATAACACCCTCCTCCCACATTTACCCAACTTAACCAGTCTACCGGGGTAAACATGTGACACGAGGTTACTATTATCTAATTCAAATCTCCATGTAGATTTAAGGAAGTGGAATAGACACAACACAACCAATCTGACCTTTTACATAGGTTACAAAATTGCCAAGAGCCAACCAACCTTTCCAGGTGACCAACCCTTGAGGAAAATTAACATTTTATTGACTTAGGGCCTCAGTTGCTCCCATAAAATGGGTATGCATGTGACTAAAACCCTCTAGTTGCTTCCATGTCCTGGGCATGCAAGTGCTCGGGGTCCTTTTCAGATTCTATGCCACTTTTCCAATGCTAAGTCTTACGCCACAACCCAGAATTCCATGAAACCTTCAAGAATAAAAAGTAACATCAAAACAATTTTACAAATTAAAATACTCAAAAAAATACTTGACTACACCCCTAGTAGCTATTAGTGTCTAAATCTACGTTAAGCTGAGAAAGGTAGGATCTAGGATAACATCAAACCACGCTTAACCTGGTAGCTAGCCCTACCAGGCCAGGAAAGGGCTCTCTCCTTGTCATTCTCAGCAAAATATGATCAATGAGGCTTGAGATGACTGATGTGGGTACTGATCTTAGGTTAGGTATGTATGCAGAATATTTTGATTGAATTTGATGATGTTTTGTTGGCTCAAATGTGAAAGGCAGATTTGGGTCCAGGGAATGAGGCTCAATTTTGCAAAGATCTCTATGGGGCAAGGTAGGAAAATGATTTGGTACTTAAAATTTAGTGAGATGGAGACCTTTAGATAGGTGAGGAGTTGAAGAGGGGAAGAAGTCTGAGGGATCCTCTTCAAATAGCTGAAAACATAAATAACTAAACAAACCCTAGGTAGAGCACTGCAATTTCAATGGATTCTACCTTTATCCATGTTTGATTTAGTTAATATGAAGAAAAAAGAGATGATGGCATACATAAAAACATGTAAACTTACAACTACAGGAGGAAACACAATATCAAAGCAAGATGCCACATGAATGCCATAAAGTGCTGCAAACCCTGGTTTATTACTTAGCCAAATTGCTGAAATGAATATACAACGAAGCTCCAAGCTTTCCCAAAAGTCCAACCTTTTCCAATGACTGAAAAATTACAAGATATAGGCAACCAAAAACTTATCCTAGCCTCTAGGGGTCGAGCTCATAAGTTTAGCAGCTGTTCCAACAAATTCTAAATAGAGAACTAAAAAGTAGGTAGTAGAATAGCTTGCCTTTAAAAACTGGGGAACTGATTCATTCAGTTGCAAACTACCTTTTCATGGATGAATCTACCTCTATGAGTGTAAATTTAGCATAATTACATCAAAATCCATCCAGTCACAATAAATTACATCATGATTTTGGCAATTAGAAGGAGAAAAGTCAAATTGTCAAGAAATTAGGCGAAAAACTGAGTATTTTAGTGAAGCTGAGCAAAATTCCTCCAATGCGCTGCGTTGATTTCCCTATGCATAACACCTATTTGCAGCTATTGTTGGAGGCCTTCCCATTATCCAAATTTTCTCCAAGTGAGCTTGCTGGAATGTTCTGCCTGTCTACTTTCCAAAAAAAGTGGAATTTTTGAATTTGGCCTCCATTTTCCCCTCCAAAACTGAGTTCTCCTAACACTGCTTCCTGTGTGTCCAAAAAGGGGCAGAAAGGTCATTTTTGAGGTGTTTTTGACCTTTTTGGAAGCCCAAAACCTGTCAAACTTTCTTGGCCATTTGTGGGCATGCATATTTTTCCATGAAAAATCCAAAAATTCTAAGTTTTCCTCAAAAGGAGGTCCCCATCAAAAGAGAGCGCCAGGTGGCGTGGTGCATTGGGCAAAAAAACCTGTTTTTTGGGCCAAAAATTCCAAAATTGCAAAAAGTGTCCCAAATTTCTTGAAATTTGGGCTGAGTGTCCTCCATTAAGTGTTGTGTTGGGCCAAGGAAGTCTCAGCCAAGATTTGGAGTCTATCTTGCTCTTTTTCCTTCCTCAATGCTTTCTTCAACTTGGCCTTCAAAACTATAATTCTTGCTTTGCACACCTTGTCTCTCACCAAGTAGTGGTATGCCATGTTCCTCAACATATTTTTCTCTTTTTTGGCATTCTCAAACATCTTTTCCCAGTGCATGTTTGTCACCTCGAGCCAAGACTCATGATCAACATTGAATTTCCCTTCAAGTGTTGTCAAATTGTTTTTCCTCCTCTTGGCAGCTTGCCTATTTTTCTTCATGCTTTTGAGCTCCATGGATGAGTGGGACTAATGAGGGGAGGATTTGATGCTATAGGGTTTTTGGAAATGAAAGGGTTTACGGAATAACATTTAGGGATTAGGGATATTTGATTAGCGTTTGGGATAGTGGGATTAGGGATTTAGGATTAGTAAATTTAGGGATATAGGATTTAGGGAATGGGTAGATAAGAATATGAAGAGAGGGAGAAAATGAATGAGGGAATGAAAGAGTGAGGGAGTGAGAAATGGCTAGGGTTGGATTTAGTAGAAAAAAACACAATTCATAAACCCTATGCAAGTGTTTTTGTCAAAAAATGCAAGGAGTTACGGTTTTGATTTTTTCACATTAAATCACCATAAACACCAAGAGAAACTCACTCATTGATCATGGAAGAATGTTTGACTTACTTGAACAATTGAGGATTGAGCAGATTTGAAGTTTTGGATGAGTTTGTGGGTGAAATCGGGCTTGAAAACCCGTGTTCCACGCCACAAACCTAATGCACCAAGCGCTCTCAATGCGTCGCGCCCGTTCAAAATTTTCACTGCAGAGCACTGCCCAATGCAGCACGCCCTTTCAATGCGCAGCAGTCCAAACCCAATGCGTCGTGCTTTTTCATGAGACCTTTGGAGGCCTTCCCTATGTCAAACTTGGGCACAAAATAGCTTGTTGGAAAGCTTATTTAGTCTACTTTCTAACCCAATTTGAATTTTTCAATTTGGTATTAACTCGCCCTATCAAAAGTCAAATCTCCCAGGACTAGTAAAAATGTGCAAAATGAAGTTGCCTAAAGGCAGAGTGCCGTTGCGGTCAACTTGTGAAGGTCTTACTCAACCCCAAATTGAGCACATGATAGCTCATTGGAAAGCTCTTTGTGTCTAGTTATCATTTGAATCATCAAGAAAGTCATTTGGCCAACCAAGCTAGGAGAAATATTGATTTTCCCAAGGTCACTTCACAAGTGCATCAATTCTCCCAAGGCAACTGTATTTTTCACATCTCTCTAAAACCATGACACCTATGTAAATAGTGAAGAAGATTTTCTTCCCTATCGTATTGTGGACAAACACCTCTCTCATTTTTCCCAACTTCATCTTTTCTTGCTCAAAAACAACATTGGAGTAAAACCTATCCCGATGTGTGGAATAGGGGATTTGTCGAAATGAAGTGAAATGAAGGGGATAAGGGGCTTCTAAATTCTTGAGAAAATTTTGGGAAGCAGGGAGGGATGTTAGAAAGTAGGGGAGAGTGGAATTTCAAAGATTGAGTGAGGGGAAGGGGTCCAAAATGGAAAAACACAGGCCTAGCCTAGAAAATTGTCAAGTTGTAGCAAGAAACTAGGGTTTGTGTGAAAATGAGGAATTTGGGGGACCTCTGTGATGAAAAGTGTTTAATAAGGTACATTAAGAATAAGGGAAGGTGTATGAACATCAACATACAAGTTTTTTTGATGATTTGATCATCCAAGAGAAATTACCCTCAAAACCCTAGGAGAGGGAAAATGAACCTTACCTAGGCACAATTGAAGCATGAACAAGGTGTAAAATGAACCATTGGAACCTAACATGATGATGGAAACCCTCTTAATGATGGTACACTGAGCTGAATGGTGACATGGACTGACATTTCGACAACTTTGAAACGAGTAAAAGGAAACCCTAGACCTAATACCTAGTGACCAAATTTTACTTAAAGACTCACTGAAATGACAAAATTTGACCTTGACACCTTAAAATCACTTTGTAAGAGCATGTTTGATCACTGGAGGAAGGTTACAAAGACTGACACTAAAATTGGATCCAATGGGGATGGCAGATCCTTGGAGGTGCCAAGAACAACAGATCTTTGGGAGAGCAAACCAGTGCCTTATCCATTGGGCAATGGAGTCAAAAACTCAAGTTGAAATGCATGACTGAAAACCGACAACTTGATGACACAAACTAACCCTCACTTAACTAAACATTGACTCGATACTTAAACACAGTCGACAAACTGGAAATGATGCTCAAAGAAGATCTTATTCATAAAAACCTACTCTAACAGTTTCTTTCATCACCTAATCAAGTGAAATGAAACAACCAATGCAACCAATTAAGTATTCCAGTCGTTGTTTGAATTCTCCACAAGTGCTTGCTTATGACCAACAAGAGATAACTACTGAAAGGGAACTCCGATGAAAACTTGTGAACAGAGCCATTGAATACTATGGATTCTCTATCCGTCTCCAAAAACACTGCATAAGGATCTCGAAATTCATGCACATTGGGACTTAGCTCATCCAATGGATTACTTCTCTTCTTTTCATACCATGAATGCAAACTTTGATCTGAGCTTTGTGATGAGACTCCTGCTAAAAATGACAAAGAAACCGGTTGTCGGATCAAGTTTGTATCAATACTTTTGTCAAGCTCACAGATAGGAGAAGGACTTTGACTGTAGACATCATCCAACACATCAGCTATTGGATGGTGAAAAACTTGAAAAGACTGCTGCAACCCATTTTCTATTGGTTCCAATGAATTTGCATGATTTTCTATAGTCTGCCCATTTGAAGATATATTATGCAAATTATCCTTCAAAAACTGAAATGATTCTAAACAAAATGGTACAGAATCATCTTGCATCATTTGATCATACGTGCCAGCTTCCAAGTCTTCATCTGCAACTTGACAATCAATGGCATTTGGGGGCTGCAAATCTGGATATGAGAAGTCTTGAACAAGGTTTTCATTGTCCTCAATATGGTCCAAGTCAAGACTTGTCGACAGTTGATTTTTGATTGCATGAATGTTGTCTCTGATGAACTGAAACGAAGCAAAATAAAAAGACAGATCCTTCACTTCAAAATTTGATGCACTTTTCTCATCGTTTCCATAGCTGATATGTGATGGCTAAACATTGTATTTGAGCTGCTGAAAGTGAACTTCTTCCTCCCACAAACTAGCTGCTGATTTGTCTACAAGATTAGCTTCTGTTTGGAGAACATAATCATCATCATACTGATCAAACTGAGGAAAATCGTTAGTATAAAACACATCATCAAGCATACATGTCATATCAACAGATATCTCTTCTCCAAGATGATCTATAAGACAATCATTATCAGATCTATGACAACTAGGATAAGAAAGAAGATCTTTTGGATCAGCAACTTGTTCTTCTTCAATCAGTGAGCCATGGGCTTGAAAACTATACTCATTCCTTTTGGTGATCCTTTGCATCATCTCTTCCACTGCACTTGCCAAAATGTCAAGCTTTACCTCTAGAGATGTCGACTCCTCTAGATCCATGTTTTTCATCGCTTATTCCTTCAACTTTTCCCTTCGGATCAGCAAATGAACCCCTACATCTACTGCATTGTTCTGCATCTCTTCAAGTGTTGCAAGATTCCTTTCTCTTAGTTGAAACTCCATTTCTGGATCAAAGACACCCAAATAGTGCAAGAGAGCGGATCCAAGAGGAGGTCTTATATTAACCGGAATCGAATAATAAACTTGGTTAAATCTAGCAGAAAATTGTTGTACTGTCTCTCCTTGTTGTCTTTTCATTTGGTTATACTCGTCTATAATCAAGAAATGGTTTTGTCTTACTACCCACCTGTCAAGGAAAACTTTGACGAACTGCTAGAAATCTGAGATGCTCACATCAAGTAGGATTTTGAACCAACTCTTGACTTTGCCTTGCAAAGAGAGAGAAAAAAGCCTAATTCTGACATCCTCTTCATCAACTTCAAAAAGATCAAGAAAAGACTCAAAATTCAATACATGTCTCTCAGCAGTGATGTTATCGTGTTTACCATCAAGTCTTGGCAGATATAGGTCATGATTTTTAGGGAAAGCATGGGATATTGGAGGTAAAATCAGAGGCTTGTATGGATTTGGAATTTTACAAGGTAGTAGGGTATGTACAGAAGCTGTAGAATCAGTCTTAGTCTCTTGAGGCTCATCGGTTTGAAGACGGTCATCACAAGATTCAAAAAAAGGGACTTGATCAAGCTCAAATGCATGCAATTCCTTGGTATTCACAAACTTCAAAGGGAAGGAATCAAATGCAGGCCGAGGATCTTTTCTCAAACATAGTATACTTTGCAAAACCTTCTTTACATTCTTGGGAAAAGAGAAGAAATAATTTATAACAAAGAACAAAATGTCTTGAATGAAATTCCAACTTGAATACATGATCTTTCCATATCGTCCTTTCATGTTTTTGCTGGTCGGGTTCATCCTCCAGTGGAGTCTTTGGATCTAATCTCAAAAATGATTTGGAATTGCCAGGTGAATGATTTCAGCCTTTCTGATGTCTGATTGTTGTCCACCATCAACAATCAGATCTGAATTTGATTCATGTTACTAGGAAAATTTGCAAGTCAGATGTTCAGCTTATAAGACTAGACCGGAGATTAACTGAAGAAACTTTTATCTACTTATGCACTCGCAAAGCAATGTGCAGTTTGAAGGCTTCCTAGCATAACTTAAGGATCCATCTGTAGTTTATAAAGCAAGAACACTAACAAACAAATAAGCTTTTCTTCTCCAGTATGGTTGCCACTATGTTAGTGCCTAAATTTACCTCAGGCTAAGAAAGGTAGGATCTAGGATAACATCAAACCATGCTTAATCAGGTAGCTAGGCCTACCAGGTCGGTAGAGGGCTCTCTCCTTGTCAATCTTAGCAAAATATGATCAATGAGGCTTGAGATGACTGAAGTGGGTACTAATCTTAGGCTAGGTATGTATGCAAAAGATTTTGATTGAATTTGATGATGTTTTGTTGGCTCAAATGTGAAAGAAGATTTGGGTCCAGGGAATGAAGCTCAGTTTTGTAGAGATCTCTATGGGGCAAGGTAGGAAAATGATTTGGTACTTCAAATTGAGTGAGATGGAGAGCTTTAGATAGGTGAGGAGTTGAAGAGGAAAATAAATTCTTAGGGATCCTTTTCAAACAGCTGAAAACATAAATAACTAAACAAACCGTAGGTAGAGCACTGCAATTTCAATGGATTCTACCTTTATCCTTGTTTGATTTAGTTAAGATGAAGCAAAGAGAGATGATTGCATACATAAAACACATGAAACCTCACAATTACAGATGGAAACAAAATACCAAAGCAAGATGCCACATGAATCCCATAAAGTGCTACAAACCCTAGTCTATTCCTTAGCCAAACTGCTGAAATGAATATACAATGAAGCTCCAAGCTTTCCCAAAAGTCCAACGTTTTCCAATGACTGAAAAATTACAAGCTTTAGGCAACCAACAACTTATCCTAGCCTCTAGGATTCGAGCTCATAAGCTTAGGAACTATTCTAACAAATTCTAAACTGAGAACTAAAAAGTAGGTAGTGGAACAACTTGCCTCTAAAAACTAGGGAACTGATCCATTTAGTTGCAAACTAACATTTCATGGATAAATCTACCTCTATGCGTGAAAATTTAGCATAATTACATAAAAATCCATTAATTCACATTAAATTACATCATGAGTTTGGAAATTAGAAGGAGAAAAGTCAAACTGTCAAGAAAGTAGGCGAAAAACAGAGTATTTTGGTCAAACTGAGCAAAATTCCTCCAATGTGCTGCGCTGATTTCCCTATGTGTAGCGCCTTTTTGCAACTGATTGTGGAGGCCTTCCCGTTGTAAAATTTTGATCCAAATGGGCTTTTTGGAAAGGTCTACCAATCTACTTTCTAGAACAAGTGGAATTTTTGAATTTTTCCTCAATTGGCCCCTCCAAAATTGAGTTCTCCCAACACTACTTCCTGTGTGTCCAAAAAGGGGCAGAAAGGTCATTTTAGAGGTGTTTTTTACCTTTCTGGAAGCTCGAAACCTGTCAAAATTTCTTGGCCATTTGTGGGCATGCATATTTTTCCATGAGAAATCCACAAATGTTGAGTTTTCCTCAAAAGTAGGTCCCCATGAAAAGCGAGCGCTAGGTGGCACGACGCATCGGGCAAGAAAACCTGTTTTTTGGGCTAAAAATTCCAAAATTGCAAAAAGTGAACCAAATTTCTTGAAAATTGGGCCAAGTGTCCTCCATTAAGTGTTGTGTTGGGCCAAGGAAGCCTCAGCCAGGATCTGGAGTCTATCTTGCTCTTTTCGCTTCCTCGATGCTCTCTTCAACTTTGCCTTCAAAACCTTGATTCTTTCTTTGCACACCTTGTTTCTCACCAAGTAGTGGTATGCCATGTTCCTCAGCATATTTTTCTCTTTGTTGGCTTTCTCTAGCATCTTTTTCCAGTGCATTTTTGTCACCTCGATCCAAGAATCATGATCAACATTGAATTTCCCTTTCAAGTGTTCTCAGTTTGGTTTTCCTTCTCTTGGCAACTTGTCAGTTTTTCTTTATGTTTTTGAGCTCCATGGATGAGTGGGACTAATGAGGAGAGGATTTGATGCTAGTTATAGGGTTTTGGGGAACTCAAGGGTTTAGGGAATAACATTTAGGGATTAGGGATATTTGATTAGGGTTTGGGATAGTGGCATTAGGGATTTAGGATTAGTAAATTTAGGGATATGGGATTTCGGGAATGGGTAGATAAGAATGTGAATAGAGGGAGAAAATTGAGGATTAGTAAATTTAGGGATATGGGATTTAGGGAATGGGTAGATAAGAATGTGAAGAGAGGCAGAAAATGAATGAGGGAATGAAAGAGTGAGGGAGTGAGAAATGTCTAGGAGTGGAGTTAGCAACAAAATAACAATTCATAAACCCTATGCAAGTGCTTTTGTCAAAAAATTCAAGGAGGTAGGGTTCTGATTTTTTCCCATTAAATCACCATAAACACCAAGAGAAACTCACTCATTGATCATGGAAGAATGTTTGACTTACTTGAACAACTAAGGATTGAGAAAATTTGATGTTTTGGATGAGTTTTTGGGTGAAATCAGGCTTGAAACCCTGTGAACCACGCCACAAACCCAATGCACTACGCCCTCTTAATGCATCGCGCCCATTCAAAATTTTCACTGCAGAGCGCTGCCCAATGCATCGCGCTCCAAACCCAAAGCCTTGCACTTTTTCAGGAGACTTTTGGAGGCCTTCCCGGTGTCGACATTTGGTGTGGGATATCTCGTTGGAAATCATATTGAGTCTACTTTCAAACCCAACTATAGTTTCTCAATTTGGAGTTCATTTGCCTTGTCAAAAATCAAATCTCCCAAAACTGGTCAAAATGTGTAAAATGAGGCTACCTAAAGGCAGAGTGCTATTGTAGTCAACTTGGGAAGGTCTTTCTCAAACCTAAATTGAGGTCATGATATCTCATTAGAAAGATATTTGTGTCTAGTTATCATTCTACTCATCACGAAAGTCATTTGGCCAACCAAGCTAGGAGAAATCTTGTGTTTCCCAAGGTCACTTCAGAGGTGCATCAATTCTCCTAGGGCAAACATATTTTTCATATTTCTCTAAGACAATGACACCTGTGTAAAACGTGAAGGAGGTTTCTCTTCCTTCACCTATTTTGGAAAGAAACCTCTCTCAATTTTCCCAAATTCATCTTTTTTGGCTCAGAAACATCATTGGAGTAAAAGCTATCCCGATGTGTGGAATAGGGGATTTGTCGAAATGAAGTGAAATGAAAGGGATAAGGGGCTGTTAGATTATTGAGAAAATTTTGGGAATTAAGGAGGGATGTTAGAAAGTATGGGAAACTAGAATTTCAAAGATTTGGTGAGGGGAAGGGGTCCAAAAGGGCAAAACGCAGGCCTAGCCTAGAAAATTGTCAAGTTGTAGCAAGAAACTAGGGTTTGTTTGAAAATGAGGAAATTGGGGGATCTCAGTGATGAGAAGTGTTTAATAAGGTACATTAAGGATAATGGAATGTGTATGAACAGTAGGATACAATTTTGTTAATGATTTGATCATCCAAGAGAAATTACTCTCAAAACCCTAGGAGAGGGAAAATGAACCTTACCTAGGCACAACTAAAGCATGAACAATGTGTAAAATGACACATTGGAACCTAACGTGATGGAGAAAACCCTTTTAATGATGGTATACTCAAATTAATGGTGATATGGACCGAAATTTGGACAACTTTGGAGTAATTGCAAACCCTAGACCTAATACCTAGTGACCAAATTTTACTTGAAGACCCACTGAGAAACAAAATTTGACCTTGAAACCTTAAAATCACTTTTTAAGAGAATGTTTGATCACTGGAGGAAGGATGCAAAGACTAACATTAACACTAGCCATGATAGGAATTTCGTCAAACATGTCACAAACATGTAATATACAACTCATAACAAAAAATTTGAGCATATGGATCTCATACTTATCTAAGAATCACTAAGAATAATCTATGCCTTATCACATTAGTTGCATTATAATATATTAGGTGATATATTAATTAATCATTCATTTATAAATCAGAACATTATAAGCGCCATACATCATCAATGTCACAAAACATACTCATAACCATCATATAACCAACAAAAGGAATAAGGATACAACAACCATAGAATCCACATATAAAATAGTACATTTACATATAAAATACCAAGGAGAAGGAACTCTTATTCATGAATTCCAAATCCAACCAGGTTTGGGAATTACACGAACAACTTGACCATATATTTTCATAACCAAATCTTTCTTTCATCTAATCACCCTTGTGCCATATTCCAAACATGAATGTGGGACTCATAACAAAAACTCAACCAGGGCTTCGAAAGTGTACACCACCTCACCCTCACCCTAATCAATAGAACCAGGCTTTATTGCAATCCGAACTAAATCACCAGGCCCTAAACAAGCATGGATGCCACTGAATTTCTCCATCTACACGATGAGGAATGTTCCATTCTTCTACTTTATAGGCTTTACTGCAATTCGTATCGGATGACTATGCCCTAATTGAGGCCCTAGTATCTATGATTTATAGTATATACCATCCTGATATTCCTAATCCCAATTAAAAATCCACCCTCTAGGCTTTACCGTATATCCCATCTTGGGATTCCTACACCTGATGGAGAGCATCCACCTATAGGATTTACCATATGTCCCACCATTCACTAGTTGAGGACTCCTAGGCCCACCGACGTAACACAAAAGTTGGCTTTACCATAACCCACAGTCTAGTTTAGGGGTCACTAGGCCATCTGTTCTTTCTTTCATAGATCTACCTCTCTCAGGTTCGAATCCATTTGGAAATCCAACTCAACCAAAAACATGAGAAACCATCAAACCATTACTATCAGAAAATGGTAAGGCAAGGCTAAAGAACATTGTCACAACGGGAAAAACCCATGCAAATGGTAGAAAGAGAAACAAGAACACACATGCCTAACCATGCATGCCAAAAATAGCAAGGAAATCACACATGCAAATTGATACCTGCAAATAATCCCAATGTAGATGCTTGATCATGTTCTTCCTTTCTTGATCCTTGCTTTCCTTTCCCTTATTTTCTTTTCTTGATGCAATGTTGAAGTTCTCTAAGAAACTCTAAGTGGCCAAGAGTATGAGAGATACAAAATAGAGAGATAGCTCCAAATGTAAACTAACAAAAATCTATCAACTGATCCTCAAAAGCATTTTTTATCAATGAAGCCTATATGTTTTTCAATTCCCATTATTTTCCTTCAATTTCCTCCTCACATGCAATTTGTGACCTTTCACCTTCCTTTTCTCCTAATTTTCATTATCTTCATAAATAAAATGCCAATTTATGCCTCATACCTTTCCAAAGCCTTTTCCCTTTCCTTTGCCAATTTCCTTAGCCATAATAAACCAAATGAACACCCACTAGGATGTTTTTCCCAACATTCCGCTTGGAATACTTATCCCATGACCATGGCCTTATTTTTTTTTACATGAATTTTCTCCAGGGCTATTACAGAATCCTCGCCTTTGTGCGAACACCATCGTCGATTTTCAATGACACCTACAACCAACAAAACCATTAAAACGCAAAACATACTTCCCATGGATCTTTATAACACAACTCATTGTTGTATTTACAATGACCATTGTTGAAGATATAAAAATCATACTGTTTAATGGAGATTTATAATAGATCTCATTACAGTATTTACAATAACCACATATACTTATGCACATTTTCTTTAACCAACAAATAATCATATTTTCTACAGATCTTTATAAATCTAGCTCAATTTAGTATTTACAATAATACACATATACACATATGCACATCTTCTTAACTAGAAAATAAAAGGATACAATGTCTCCATCCACAATAAGGGATCCGGAGGCTTACACCTCTATCCTCAAAGTAATACCATGATTCACCTCTTTCCCAGGAACTCAAGAATCCACGTCCAAATTCAAAGTTGCGTCTAATTTCCAACGCTACAATCATGCGTTATTCTACCATTAGTGAACAGTCATCAACTCGTTTTTCCAAGGCACACTCCTAATGTGCATCTGATTCCATTTGGAAATGATAATAACAAAAAATTAATTCATTCCTCGACCTTCCCTTATTTGCTATACATCCCCTCGGGAAAGCTGGTTATCCCCTTCTATGCAGTTACTCACCTTCCAAGTTCCTTGAAATCCCCTATCCTAGGAAATTCATCCCTTGGAAAGGCTTGCTCACATCGCAAGGTGAAAAAGAAAGGGAATATACCTACCTCATATCCATCATACCAATCATAGCATGCTCATCGAAATCAATGGAGATTATTGGGTATTAGTGTCTCGCAATGACCTTGCTCTTGAAGTGGTTTATCAACATTTTCTTGCATTTATAATTCCTTTTGCTAATGCTACTAATTCTTGTAGTCAATTTCAACCACCGAACCATTTATTTCCATGATTTCCTATACCAAGCACATAATTCCCACTAGATTCAAAACAAATTGAAATATATTCAAATCATACCTCATTGGTAGCTCGCCAATAAGGTACACTTGCAATTCTATTCACTTCCTGTCACAACAAGCCAAACCATATCTTAACCAAATCATCACATATAAACATACAACATTAGGTTAGATGAAAATTCAATCACCATAATCAAAATATTGAATCACATGAAATAATCATAAACTAGAATCAAAGATCACATGCATAATAAATATAAAATAAAATACTAATACTTATGCTTTAATCGATCCTTAGCTTCTACCATTATCCTCTTCCCTTTTCATACACACACCAGATC
Organism: Pinus taeda; assembly: GCA_000404065.3. NCBI lineage: Eukaryota > Viridiplantae > Streptophyta > Pinopsida > Pinales > Pinaceae > Pinus > Pinus taeda. Next base: position 184,994 of record APFE031241371.1, on the reverse strand, counting down.
ATCCTACACACTTGAAAAATGCCTTGTTCCTTTTCTTATATTCAATAATGTACACACACGCATAATGTACATCTCATGGATACACCCACACGACATACAATACCATGCAATATATTCACCTACGCTCAACATACAAGACATACACCTACACCGGACATACGACACAACACATATACCTACACCAGGTGTATGACACAACACGTACACCTACTTCCAATGTACAACACAATACATATACATACATAGAGTAGAACATGATAAATACACTTCTTACGATCCATGAATACACAATGCACATAGGTAGTATCACATGTACATAAAACAACATGCACAAATACCACATGTACAACATGTACACAGTACCACATGTAGACAACACCACCTACACAATGTGTGCACAAAATCACATGTTTATGGCACCACCTGTACAACATGTACAGAAGACCAAATGTACACAACACCACATGCATGACATGTACACGACACCACATGTACATAGGAATACATGCACGACATGTACGTAGCACCACATCCACATAGCACCACATGTACAAAATGTACGCAATACCATATGCACTCAACACCACATGTAAAATTATACACACAACACTACATGTACATAGCACCATATGCACACCATGCCATATGTACACAACACTGCGTATGCAACATGCACAAAGCACCATATGTACATAGCAGTACATATCCAACATGCACATAACACCATGTGCACACGACACTCCATATCTAACATGCACACAGTATGATGTGCACATGGCACCACATATCCAACATCTACATAGCACTTTATATACCTAATATTGAATATGCAATATATACATAACAACATATATAAAATGAGAACACAACAATGAACACCATATGTACATAGCATTGCATAACCAACTTGTACACAACACCATCTATACATAGTATTGCATAAGAAATGGTACACAATACCATAGATACACAAAATTGCATGCACACAACATCAGAGGTGTAATATGTACAAAATATACAACATATACACAACAATAGTACCGCACATCCAAAGATGACATTGTCTCTACTAGGAAAACATGTTTCTAGTATCTTTCCACCATCCATTCTTGTCTAAGCATGTCACAAATCTCACTACTTTCATTCTGCTGACGTACCATTCAACGTTACCTGTCCATAGCATAAACATAGGCATAGTACAATCATATAATATCATTTCATATCCACATGATACTGGCCTTGTAGACCTATCAGGGTTACTCTTCCCAATTGATTCCTCATAAACTAGGAACTTCTCCATGACATTCACCTTCATAAGCAATCATTCCTCCACAACAATGATTCTTGATGACCCTATCAAACAACAACATACATATATATAAAAATCAACATTAAATCATCATGATCCATGAAGACTCTATAAGGTAACTCGATCTATATATATATATATAAATATATATAATATATATATATATATATATATATATATATATATATATATATACACATACCTACATATACATATGAACACTAGCACAAAACAATCTTAATGACCCTTCCAGTCAACAAAATACATACATACATAAATAGATACATACATATGTGAATATATAAAAATAAACATAATCATAGTCACAATAGACACACGAGATATCATAAGGTCTAAGGTTAAGAGAACTCCCTTATCCATTCACAACATGCACAACGATGAGAAAAATAGTTGCCAACCTAGACAAGGAATTTTTTTATCTCATATCCATTTACTTTACCTTTCTTGCCACCATACATTTTCCACCAATGAAACCAACAAATCAAACTCACTATCATACTCTTGCCTTCAATTTTCCTTACTCATATACCAAGCTTCATCTGATTCTTACATCACTTGTTGGGTTTTATCCAGCTCTTCACAGACTCCATTACATCTCCTTCTTTCCGACCAATTCCCAACCCCCTCAAAACATAAAAGGGAAGAACCAAAAACAAACTATAAGAAAACCACAAAGGCCAGTAGCAATATGGCACCATAAGCTAAATGGTATGGACATACACTAGACGTAAACAAAGTTTCAATCAAGTGCAACAAATCACAAAAGACAAAAATCACAACACTAAAAAAACCACCATGACTTAATTCCCATGGTTTCCAAGGAAATATCAACTTGAGCCTTCTTCAAGATTTCATGAAAGTCTCTTTTCCATGCAATCCCCTACATCATACTACCATAAACACACAACTGCCAGTGCATAAGTAAACATAACAATGTGCTAGTTATCTTATCTTGTTGTGTTAAGCACGTTGCCACATTGTACACCTGCACATATTATTCCTCAAGGAATTCCAATTCCCTTGACGAATCCACCTATAACCAGAAGCCAATTGTTATATGTGTTAAATACATGTCCACAAATATAGCACATATCCACATAATTTTAGACATGATTAGGGTTAAGAAGACTTATTGTATGCAACACGCTTTTTCATTTCGAACCGTGGTTTCCAAAAATTGCCAAAGGACTTCTCATCTAATTCATTTCTCTTACCTTTACCTTGTTGCAACTGAGTCTTACTATGTACTGTCACAGCACCTAATGGATAGTTATATAAACACATCAAATATTACCTTATTGCGCTAATGCTAAGTTTGTTTCCCTCCAACTTCTGACACATGTTGATCACATGTTCTATAGATCAAGACAACATATCTATTAATTTTAAATAAACCTTTATCAAGACTAACATCCATGTCATAATCAACTAGCAATCATAAGACATAATTCTACAACTATCACCTACTTACACTCAAATGTTGCATTATGAATTAACTGTTGTCCTTGATGGAAACTTTCCTGATACGTTGTCCTTATTGACAACCTATTTGATGAATGGTCTACTTGATAGAGGTATAAACATGATGTGACATAATGCATGGAATTTATGTTTACCAATGTGACAAAATGTAGGGTAGTTTAGAGGAATCAGTTCATAAATGATAAAGTGATGGAAACTCACATTGTAAAAGGTAAATTTAGAGGTAACAGAGTAATATCACAAAAGAATAGGATGATGAAACAAAGGATTATAGATCAGAATCAAGAAATTGAGGAAAGAGAATGTTTTAAGTTGTATATGTTGTTTAACCTAGTCCAAGTCACATACACATGCAAGTTCATAGAATAGAAGGCGCGTATACATATGCACACAGTTTCATAGAAGGAAAAGTGTTTATGGGATGGAAAATTAAGGTCAAACAATACTAAGGGTCCATACCATGGTATTAGCCCACAATATTGAGCTGAATAACGGTTACTTGATCCCGTATAAAAATACCATAGGTTCTAAGTGTTGTTTTGGTGCATGGTATTGACAAAGGCTCTAAGTATATAAGGAGGAGAAGATCAAAGGGGCTAAGTTTGGAAGTGAAAGAGTTTTTCAAGAACACTTCTATCTAAAGTATATTTTGTGTTGTAAGGCCTATGGTTATGATGTAGATCTAAAACATCTTGTGCACCCTTAGATACAATCTTGGATTAGGATCATGAGACCTGAAATGACTTATCATTGTATGATATGATAATGGATATGGTAGGTTTGAGTTGTAATGCATGTTTTATCCTTTAAATGCCTAATCTGGGTATATATGAAGTCTTAAAAAGATGTGAATTTATAAGTCATTATTTTCATATCTATACACATGCTCACCTCGGTGAAGCCGTGTATACACACGGATTCGGCACTTCCAAGTAGCTTATGCAGAGGAAAGGTTCATTGTTCAGAAATTACTGATCTATTTGATCACTGATACTATTTTACTATTCTTTGTCAATGATCTATTCATTAGATATGAAGTTAAATTGATAGTATAATAAGATTGAGTCTGGCTAACCGATTAATTGAGTAAGAAGGGTGATCTTTGCTACTATCTATTTAGAACTTTGTAATATGATAGTAAATCTTTAGAATGTCTTTGGTTGGTACTGTTTTTGGTTCAAAATATTTATGATTTAGTATATTTAGAGGTATACACAAGTTGGGTTATAGAAAGTAGCGTATAGATGCAGGTTGTCCTTAATGAAGTAGTGTATAAATTCTGACATATGGTTTTTGAGGTTGCAGTTGGTTCTGGTTGTTGCTACAGTGTTTTGAGTTCAGTTCTATGTACTAGTTGTAGTGATCTGCCTGTTCCAATTGATTAGTTGAATTTTGAATAAGTGTTGGTTAATTGGGTTTTGAGTGAATGGTTGATTCAGTTGTATCAGAAATTGATGGTTGGCTGATTCAGTTGTGTCAAAGGTTTTAGTGATTGACTGATTCAGTTGTGGTCGATTCAGAAATTGATGATTGGGTTTCAGTGGTTGATAATTGGGTTTTAGTGATTAATTGATTCAATTGAGTCAGAGATAAATGACAATGTTATAGTGATGAGTTACAATTTTGAGTTTTGATATTGAGATTAAGTGTTGATATTGGGTCCAGTATGAAAATTTGATGAAACATGGCATACAAGTTATGATGTTTTGAAGCAGGTGGATCCAATCTGAAAATTTGATGAAACGTGGTCCATGGAGGATATTGAGGGTTGGAGCCTTCAGTGAGGAGATCAAAGCTTCCTGCTAGTAGTAGTTGGTGATTAGATCAGGGGGTTGTACCTCCCTTCGAATCTAGAGAACGAGTGAAGGTTGTAGCCTCATGTAGGCAGGTGCGTACATATTGGTAATCATATTAGCCAGTACAAGAGATAGGGGATTGTAACTCCCATTCAGTAAAATCTAGAGAACAAGTGAAGGTTGTAGCCTTCTGCAGGTGGGTACCTACATACTGGTAAGAGTCTACACTAGTACAAGATTGTAAAAAATCTTTTCTTTATATTAAAAAATGATAGAGGCGACAAGAGGAGGCAATTTTCTCCCGCATTGGGTTTCCACCTTAATCTTGGTGTTCATGTGTGTTTCCTATGTGTGGTGGTTTATTTATTGCATAACATGGTTGTTTTTTATCTAATGTTTAATAAAGTATTGATGCATTGGCTGAAGAAAAACATATGATGAATTAAATAAATCATAAGTTCACGGGATTAATTGTCTTAAGAACAATCACGAACACACGCAGATTCCTTTCATAAAATCCTTATATAGAAATTTGAATATGAAATGTAAAAATTTATTGATTTCAAAATAGTGATTCACCCCCCACCCCTCTCATTATTTTTTCCAACAATTGGTATCAGAGTTGGTCCTTTGGCAAAAGCTTGATCGCTTGAAGGAGATCCGTTGTAACAATGGGAAAGAAGAAAAAGAATAAATCACCTCAAAAGAAGAATACATCTCAAAGAAATAGTGACAACATGAGAGACAATTGGCTATTAGGTGGAAGCAATTATTCAGATTCAAAATCACCTCATATTGAATATGAACAAGCAAAAGAATTAGCAGGTACTAATTTTTGGTCCTCTGGTGATACATTTCTCTATTCGTGCAATATTGAAGATAATGAAAGTGACAATGAAACAACTAAATTTGCACTTATGGGTGAAAGTGAAAGAAGTATAATAGAGGTAGAAGTTAAAAGGCTCACATATAATTTTAGAGATCAGCAAGATCTATTGGGAAAAAGGGATTGTACCTACAAAGAAGAGGTTACCATGTTAAAAACTCAGGTGTAGGAAGGAAAAAAAATAAGGAAGCAGTACAAAGAAAAGGAATATCAATGTCAAATGCTACAGGATGAAGTGACATCATTGAGAAATGAAGTGAATAAAAATGATACAACAACCAAGGAACTTAAACGTAGAACCAGTTACTATGAAGGCCTTGAAGCTAAGGTCATCTCTCTAAAGGAATATCTTGAAAAATTCAAATAAGTAGAATGAATAACTACTTCAATCATTTGAAGAAAATGAAAATGAGGTTTTCAAATTAAGACAACAAGTGGAAAAAGAAGAAAAGTTGAAGAAATCATGAAGAAGCTGTATCTGGAAGAGGAAGAGAAATATCAGGTTGAGGTAAACATCCTAAAAGGTAAATTAGAAGAAAAGGATGAAATTTTATAATCTCAAGATATTACTAAGATTTTGGATAATATTCTTAGTAGTCAAATGTCTCCTTCCATCAAATCTGGTATTGGTTTTCATGAAGTTGTTAAAGGCAAACCTAGCTCACAAACTAAGGCAAGGAATTCCAATGCAAAATTTGAAATGCTCAACAAGGAGATAAGAAGTCAGCCCCATCAACAATCAAGGAAAGATAGTCTTCGAATAAAATCATTTACTCCTAACTATATAAGTTATAATCTATTATTTCCTTTGATAAATAATTACGAATTTTCTATATGTCATAATTTTGGACATGTTGCAACCAAATGAAAAAGTAGAATGTTTCAAGCTAATAACCATCTCACAAAAAACTCATCAGCTTCGAGATACTTTAAGGAATATTGTTTTTCTTGCAATATGTTTGCTCACAAAGACATTGATTGCTATTAAAGGAATATGAAACATATAAGATGTTATTCTTGTAACAATTTTGGGCATATAGTGAAAGAATGAAGGGACAAGTCTATGGATTGCCATAGAGAATATGTTAAGCAATCAAATAAGCACATTTATATTAGAAAATCTAAAAAAGAGGAATCCACCAAGAATCAAGAAAAGGAAGATCATATAAGGAGTGGTATTACTATATTCTCATTCAAATATGAAGATAAATGTTATCATCACATGAATGGACACAAGAGTAAAATGGAGTCTTTGATGAATAACCATCATGATAATGATATTCTTAAAAATGATGGTTCAACAAAAGTTCTTGGACCAGGTACAGTTAGAATAGACTTAGTGGGAATTGAAAGTATGAAATTTTAGTATTCCACTTTTCATACACGAAGCTTATGAAGACAAATTGCATATATATACGAGTATTAAATTGCATAATCGCGTATATGTTGGTTTGATGAAGAAGCAATGGCACATACTCAAAAAAAGGGTCTAATATGGTTCAAACGATTATCAATTGTCTTTTCTGGTTTGATGGTTGATTATTACACTCTCTAGATGTTATTTAGAAGTGATTTTGACCCTCATAAATTGTTGATGACTTGATGTATAAATGGTTGATGATGATTCTTTGATGATTCTTACTGATATATGCAATGATCACATTTGATAGTGAATAGTTGGCACAGGTCGAGGAGGCGAATATGCTATGCTTCTAATAATGCATTGTTGGCATTATGTTTAGATGTCTTTGGTGCCTAATGATTCATATCAACGGTGAGGATGCTTATGTTGTTGAAGTGTTTAAATGATGCATCATACTATGTTGTGGTCATGAATTTCCTATGATGAAATCATAGATGATACTTTTCTCGAGCCACTTAGTTGTTTTGATCCTTCTCATTAGATTTCTGGATGACTCTTTTGATGATGCATATAGTTATGGTGCTTACATGGTGATCTTCATAAGTTCAAGGAGAAGAACAAATCTTGGGTACACATCTTCATTATTTGATGATGTTAAGTGTCTCTCATTTATGTTATGATGCTGCCATCATGCCTTCAAAGATGCATAAATTTCATATGGTGCAGTTATGAATGAGGATTCCTATAATTCTTGGATCTCACATGGTATATTTTTTGAGGATTGTTGCACTTGATGGTATTAAGAATGTTTGAGAAAATGGTTGTGAGCTCATGGTTTTCCTTTCACAGTAGTGCGAAGCTAGATACATATTTCTATCACTATGTTGGATAATGGATGATTACTTTAAGTTGTGATGTTGATATAAAAGATCCTCTTGTATGAATAAAATTGGCTAAGAGAATGGTGTTATTACGGGTTTCATGAAGACATGGCTATTTGGAGACATGCCTTACTTAGTCACTTAATGATGATCACTTCTTACTTTATGATCATAAGTTTGATACTCACATATATTGATTATCATGGTTGATGCTTATTAGATGTGGGATGTTAGAAAACTCTCTAGAATTGATACATGCTTTATATATTGAGGGTTCTTGTGGAAATATCATGCAGTTATTGCTACGATGATGATGTTATGATCATAGATGATGACTATGGTGGTTTCACATATATATGATATGACGTTAATGGTTTTGTATTACTACTTGGAGATATGACATATGCTTAGTTGATTCATGGAGGGTTGTGTTAAGGCTTTTTCAACAAAGGAAATAGAGCAAGTTGATCATGATAAGATCAAAAGGACGAGCTGATATCTAAATGTGGCATACTTTGTCATAGGTTGATGATATTAAAGCTACATTGTCTTATCTTGCGAATTGATGATGGACATATACAAGTTGTTACTATTGATGCTGATGATAGATGTTTATGCTGCAGATCATATATGGTGCATAATAGTTGCTGATAATTATCATGATCTTGTTTAGGTATTTAGTCTTTGTTGTAAATATCATGTATATCATTTGATGTAAAGGTCATGTAAAGACCTATGATGTAATAATTCTCATATTCAGTCATGTATGGAATTTTGAGATCATATCAAATATGTAATCCCACATGGTTGGGTGGAGGAGTCAAATATGTATCCCCACTTGGTTGGAATATTGTTGTATGTATGCGTCATTGATTATTGGAAGGTCATACTCAGCTAATTCATAGAGTCATGTACTTCACTTCTCATCCGTCAGAGATTTCAACATGCACTCAGGGGGAGTTTGATCAAAGTATTCAGCATGTGCCTAGGGGGATAATGATCAGTGTTCATATTCAACAGTCCAGATATGGAAGTCTTCATTTAATAGTGGTTAGCCATTTTCCCTTGATGTCAAAGGGGGTAAGTAGCTGGGTGTTTGGAAAGTAGCATGATGTTTTGAAAATATTGGTGCCTATCTTGGTGTATACACGCAATTCATAGAATATAAGGCGTGTATACATATGCATGTAGCTTCACAAATGGAAAAGCACGTATGGGATGGAAAATTAAGGTTAAATAATACCAAGGGTCCATACCATGGTATTAGCCCACAATATTGAGAGGAATAATAGTTACTTGATCCCGTATAAGAACACCATAGGTTCTAAGTGTTGATTTGGTGCATGGCATAACAAAGGCTCTAATTATATAAGGAGGAGAAGATCAAAGGGCTAAGTGTGGAAGTGAAGGGGATATTCAGGAATACTTCTATCTGAAGTATATTTTGTTTTGTAAGGGCTATCGTTATGATGTAGATCTTAAACATCTTGTGCACGCTTGGATACAATGTTGGATCAGGATCATGAGACCTGAAATGACTTATCATTGTATGATTTGATAATGGATAGGAAAAATATGAGTGCTAAAACATGTTTTATCCTTTAAATTCCATGATCTAGGTATATCTAAAGTCTTTAAAAGTTGCAAAGTTATAAGTCATTATTTGCAGATCTATACGCAGGTTCACATTGGTGAAGGCACATATACACAGATTCAGAACTCCCAAGTAGTGTATGTAGAGGAAAGCGTTGTTTTTCATAAATGAATGATATATCTTATTAGTGTTTTTGTTTTACTGTTTCTTGCTAATGATGTCTTCATTAGATCAGAAGCTAAATTGTTTGTATAAGGAGATTGAGTCTAGCTGATTGATTGATTGAGTAAGAAGGGTGATCTTTAGTACTATATGTTTAAAACTCTGTAATATGACAATAGATCTTTAGAATGTATTTGGTTGGTACGAATTTTGGTTTAGAATGTTTATGATTGAGTAGATTTAGAGGCATACGAAGGGTTAGTTACAGAAAGTAGTGTATAGATGCAAGTTTTCCTCATTAAAGTAGCATATGCATTTTGACATATGGTTTTTGAGGTTGCAGTTGGTTTTGGTTGTTGGTATAGTGTTTTGAATTTAGTTCGGTGTACTGGTTATAGTGATATGACTGTTCCAGTCGATTAGTTTAATTTTGATTAAGTGTTAGCTATTTGGGTTTTGAGTGAATGGTTGATTAAGTTGTATAAAAAATTTGATGATTAGGTGATTTAGTTGTGTCATAGGTTTCAGTGATTGAATGATTCAATTGTGGTTGTTTCAAAAAATGGATGATTGGGTTTCATTGGTTGGTATTTGGGTTTTAGTGATTGATTGATTTAGTTGTATCAGAGATAAATGATAGTGTTAGAGTAATGAGTTACAGTTTTGAGTTTTGATATTGAGCTTAAGTGTTGATAGTGGGTAGAGTATGAAAATGTTATGAAACGTGGCCTAAAATTTATGATGCGTTGAGGCAGGTGGATTCGTTCTGAAAAATTGATGAAATGTGTTCCATAGAGGATGTGGAGGTTGGAGCCTTTAGTGATGAAGTCAAGGCTTCCTGCTAGAGTTAGCTGGTGATCATATCAGGGGGTTGTATCTCCTTTCCAGTGGCAGCTGGAGAATGAGTGAAGGTTGTAGCCTTTTGCAGGTCTGTGCCTACGTATTGGTAATCATATCAGCTAGTACAAGAGCTAGCGGGTTGTAGATCCCTTCTAGTAGATGATGGAGAATGAGTGAAGATTGTAGCCTTCTGTAGGTGGGTTCCTGCATATTGTTATGAGTCTGCGCCAGTACAAGATTGTAGACAATTTTTTCTTTATATTAAAAAGGGACAGAGATGACAACAATAAGTGGTTTTCTCCCGGTTTGGGTTTCCATCTTAAATATCAATGTTCATGTGTGTTGCTTATGTGTGATGATGTATTTATTACAACACACATCCCCCTAGGCCACCTTTGGTTTATCTTTTATAGATTTCATCTTTCCTCTTCCCATTTCTCCCCGGCATCCTTCAACCCTCCAACATCCTTCGCCCGCCAACATTCCCCTTTGGTTTCATTTTCTAGATTTCCATCTTTCCTCTTACCATTTCTCCCTTTCCATCTTCTATAAAAGTGGGATGCGTAAGCATAGAGCCGCTTCCTCATCATTGCGATTAACTCCCACAGATTCCTGAGTTGTATCCTGGTTTGTTTTTTATTTTTTATATGTGTTTTTAGCTTATGTATTATATTTTATTATTAAAAATATAAGGTATTTAAAAAACGTGTATTCAATTATTTCGTGATTTCATCAAGTGATTTTCTTTTTTCTCTCAATTTTAATAAAAAATTCTCATATTTAACCACATTTAATCTATGTTTTTTAGCTTTTCTTCTTTTGTTTATCTTTTTTAATGTCTTACTTTCTATCTAGTGGGTAACAGTAGGGTATCCTATTATACTTTTTAGCTGAAGACAAACATATGATGAATTAAGTGAATCATAAGTTCACAGGATATATTCTAATTGTCTTAGGAATGGTTGTGTACACATGCAGGTTCCTTTCAGTAGAGTCGTGTATAGAAATATGAATAAGAAATGTAAAAATTCATTAATTTGAAAATAATGATTCACCCCCCCTCTCAGTATATTTCTCAACATCAATAACATATCAGTTATCTCAACACATATGTGTTAGTAAAACCATCTTAAAAAAAGATCATTCGTTCACGCAACCTTTCAGACACATAGTCATATCATGCAATAAATCAAATATTCATACAAACTATAAACATATCGGGTTAGAGAAATAAACTAGACAACATAATACACACCAAACAATCAAATAACAAATAGATGACATAATCAAACATTCAAGCACCAAGTAGACAACATAAGAAAACTCATACCTTAATGTGTCTCTATTGCGGAAATATATTTCTATGACTTCACCAACCCTTAATATCAATCAAGGTTCATAAGCTTCGAGGCACAAGCATAGGTTATGCAGGATCAGAGCATCTAGCCTAAATGAACATCTTAGAAATTATACAACGCGGTACTAAATGGAGCACAAAATTTGTATTCCTAAATCAGTCTTCTTCCTAGTACACAATTAGCTACAGATGCCATGTTTCTAGTTCAAAAGCATTCTACTGATAAACTAGGCTTAAATTAAGAAATCACGTAAACGAATTCATCATTACACTACTTAACTCAAAGTAATGCAAGTGATGAATTGAATCATGTAACACCCTCCTCCCACATATACCTAATCAACCCATGATCATGGGTAAAAATGCAATGAGAGGCCACTATGATATGATTTGACCTCCTAAGTCACATTAAGGAAGTGGAATTGATGGAAACACACCATACAATATCCAACATCATCAACAGAACCCTTAAAATACAAGTCAACCACTCAGATAGCTTGTCCTTGGGTTGGAATTGTTGTTTTAGGCCTCTTGGGCCATAGTCATTCTAATTCTATGGGAAAGGGAGTGACTAACAAGCTAAAGTTGCTCTCACAAGCCTGCCTACCAACGAATGTTTACCAAAATTGTCAGTGTTGTGCTACTGACCCAGGGATTTAAACTAATTTTGTCAGGCTCAGAGCCCAGGACACTCCCTAGAACTGATCCAACTCTTAAAACTAGTAAATTGACATGGAAATGAAAGTACTAAAGCAAATATTTGTTTAGGACCTTGATTGGATACCTACTAGCCATCAAAGGCATTTCATCAAGCATATCATCGACAGGTAATCTACATGTGTAAACAACATAATTAAGTGTAGGGATATCATACTTATCTAAGAGTCACTATGAACCATTGTTCCTTCTTCCATTTATATTAAGTCATATACACATTATTCTTTAAAATACAAGTAAAAAATTGCTGACAGCCATACATAATTCTTGTCATAAAATGTGCATATAACCCACATAATAGGAAAAAAAATACAATAAACATATCTACCATCAAATCCATAAATACATTCGTGCCTTTACATATGAAAATCAAGGGAATGGATTTCTCATTAACAAATGCAATGAACCAACCAGAGATTGGACTACCACTTTCCACCCGACCATAGAATGGCTAAGCCAAATCTCTCTTCAACCACTCACCCCCGTGCCATATTCCAAGCATGAATATGGTATCTTATAGAGCACATCAATCGAAACTCATCTAGGGCTTCCATAGGCCATTCACGCCAGCCAATCAAATAGTGATTCCACCTCACAATTAGAGATCACCTAAACCATCACTACATTGGTCTCAATCCTAGCCATCCAAGGTTGCAGAGCATTTTTTCTAGCCAAGGCTCTAGGACTAGTAACTCAAATTACAACTTTTTTCGGGCTCTAGTGTTTTTCCAACCAAGGTTCCATGATTAGTAAATCAACCCACCAAGGGCTCCAGAGCATTTTCCCAACCAAGGCTCCATGACTGATAACTCAGCCCAAGCTATTACAGGGCTCCATAACATTTTTCCAACCAAGGCTCCAAGAACTAATAACCAAACCCAAGCTAAGGAAACATGAGAACCAACGAAAACAAAACGATGAAAATAAACCCATAATCACCATGGATATCTAGGTTATGGAAAGGGTATGGAATCCAATGTCAATCCATGAAATATTCTATTCCAATGATATATCATGAGCAAGAATCCACATGCATATGCAATGCATGTCCAAACTAGTGAAGAAATCATACATGTAACTTGGTACCTCCAAGAAAATATGATGTAGTTGTTGATGTTGATTCCTTCTTGCACCTTCCTACTCTTCCTTTGCCTTCTTTCTTTAAGAATCCATGTATGCCACACCCTCTCCACAAAAAATCCAAGCATCCAAGAGTATGAGAGAGAGAAAGAGAAAATGAGAGAGCTCCAACATTGAACTGACAAAAGGTTACCAACTGATCCTCATTAATATTTTTATGAATGAGGCCTTTATTTTCTTCATTTTCCATTATTTTCCTTCATTTTCCTCCTCACATGAAACTTGTGACCTTTCACCTCCTTTTTATCTTAATTTCCATGGTATTCATAAATAATTGTTCCAAAATACCCTTTAATCCCTTAGCTTTTTCCTTTTCCAATTTCCTTGGCCATAAGAAACCAAATGAACACCCCCTAGGATGTCTTTTCCAACATTTGACTTGGAATAAGTGTCTCATTCATTCATGGTTATTTTTTTAAACTCTATTACATTGAATATTCACCAGGGTTGTTATATAACCCTCCCCTTTGGGGTACACTATCCTCGGTGTTCAATCACACCTATACCTCAGCAACATGCTGAAAGAAGACATACTGCTCATGGAGCTTTATAACAAAGATAGATGCAATATCTATAATGAAATATTTTCTCAAGGCATAACATCATGACCCTAGGATAACATACCACATAGTGGAACTTTAGATCACAACTCATTGCGGTATTTATAATGAAATTCCTACTCAAGACAAACTCATATGACATCATAACATCATCATAACGTAACCACATGATAGCATAATAATATAGCACCCATAGCACATATTGGAGCATTATAACGCAACTCGTTACGGTATTTATGTTATGCTCTTGACCGGCGAGAAGATGGAAAAATACCAAATATACGAAGAAATACAACCCATAACACATAACAAAATGGGACATAACAGCATGTATTTTATTATTCAGAGATGAAAGCAATGTTCACTTGCCTCTTCGAGGCACAACCTCCAATAGAGTAGGGTTTGATTACAAAATAAGAGACGACACTCCTTAATGGGGAGCCTCTATCCTTTATATAGGATTCATACATGCAATAGCATGGGTCAGTACCATGGTTCTCTTAATACCATGTATCTAATAACATGGCCCATTTTCGACTAACTGTGGTCCCTTTCTTTAAATGCAGGTCAATCACTTACAATTATTAATATGGGCTTTATTGACTCTTTAACTAACTATAACTATGACTCGACCCTTTTACATAAATATGGGGTTTATGGTTGGACCCTAACATGCCCTCCCCCATCAAAACAACCTTACCCTCAAGGCTGAAGCTGCAGAAACTACTGAAGAATAGTGGTTGGTTCCCAAGTCGCATCTTCTGGAGAGGTGTCTTTCCACTTGATGAGGACTTCCTTGAGCGTGTAGGTGTGTAGATGTCATTCTCGCATGTGTAGGACCTGTTCAGGTTGGAGCCATATTGAAGCTTCTTCATCCAGTTTAGGTATACTAGTTTGAATTCTAAAATTGTTGCCCACCACTTTCTTGAGGCATGATACATGGAAGATGGGATGGATTTTTGTAGTGGGTGGCAAGGCTAGCTTGTAGGCTACTTCTCCAATGCGCTAAAGTATTTGATAAGATCTGTAGAATTTTGGAGATAATTTCTGGTGGCCCTTGTCTTTGAGTGATGTTCGTTTGTACGGTTGCAGCCTCAAGAATACCTAATCCCCTTCATGAAATGTGTGCTCCAAATGATGTTGGTCTACCTATTGATTCATGTGATTCTAAGCTTGATGGAGATTACCTTTGAGATGGGCTAGCATGGTTGCACAGATCTACACTACTTGCACCTTAGAGCATCCATGGATATAACAAGTAGGTGACGGGGGGAGTTGACCATAAACTACTTCATATGGAGTCATCTTGGTGGCGACATTATAGTTAGTATTATACCACCATTCAGCTAAAGGTAACCACTATACCCATTGATGTTTCTTTTATGAAGTGAAGCACCTGAGGTAGGTCTCCAGATATTTGTTGACTGCTTCAGTTTGACCATTACTTTGGGGATGATAGGAAGTACTTAGTTGGAGTTGGGTGCCTTGTAGCTTGAAAAGTTCTTGCCAAAAGTTGCTGGTGAAGATTGAGTCACGATCAGACACAATTGAAGTAGGCATGCCATGTAATTTGAAGATCTGGTCCATGAAAGATTGAGCCACTAAAGTAGGGGTAAAAGGGTGGGGTAGGGTGTAAAAATGAACATACTTAGAAAGTTTGTCCACAACAAACATGCTGACTGACTTGTTGCCTAACTTCAGAAGACCAGTAATGAAATCCATAGAAACATCCATCTAGATTGAGGCAGGAATGGGAAATGGGTGTAAAGTTCCTGGGGATTTGACTATTTCTCCTTTTCCTTACTATCCCTTTCGACCAAATTTTTTAGTAAT
>APFE031241371.1:147142-168736 GCA_000404065.3 Pinus taeda | reverse complement strand
GTTATTTTACACTTGTCTTCAAACCACTCCTTTATAGACATAGGCACTGACACACATCACATTTGGCTACAAAAGTAAGAATACCAGTTTTCATGCTTGTCCAAAAGAAGGAACAACAAGTGTGAGCATAGGTCTTCTGAATTATTGGATGGCCTACAGTGGGAGATGAGTGCAACTCTGCCAAAATGTGCATTTTGAGGGTGGATGTTGGTGATATCACTACTCTATCCTTGTAGTGAAGAATCTCTTCCTTCCAAGGGTATCCCCCTGTGGAATTAGGATACGCTTGCAAGTTATTAATGACTTGGGAGAGTGAAGTATGTGAAAACCATTCCTTGTGGGCTTCTTCAATCCAATCTGGAATGGGAAGAGAGATTGCTAGCAGGGTGTTATCCTCCTCAAATTGGCATGATAAAGCATCTGCTATGACATTTTTGCACCCTTTCTTTTAAATTATCTCATAATCATATCCTGGAATTTTGGCAATCCATTTATTTTGTTGTGGCGAGGATAGTCATTTCTCCATAAAATATTTAATGTTTTGATGGTCTGTGCAGATTTGTAAATACCGCCCCAATAAGTATGGTCACCAGGTATCCACTACATGTAAGATGGCCATTATCTCCTTCTCATAGGTAGATTGTCCCAGATATTTCCCACTTAGTTGTTGCCTAGTGAAGGCCAAGGGTCGACCTTCCTACATTAAGATGGCCCCAATACCCATATTTGAAGCATCACATTCAATCACAAAAGATTTGGTGAAGTCAGGTAGTGCCAATATAGTAGTGGAACACATGGCCTGTTTGAGAGCTATAAATGCATATTGTGCATCATCAGTCCAGAGGAATGAATTTTTCATGAGAAGGTGAGTGAGGGGTCTAGCAATGTGACCATAATTGCAGACAAATTTGTGATAGTAGCTGGTGAGACCTAAGAATCCTCTCAAACTCTTCAAGGTCGTTGATTGGGGCCAATCATGCATTGCCTGGATCTTTTTGGGATCCACCCTAACACCTTCACGCCCCACGATGTGGCTCAAATACTCGACTCTTCCATGTCAAAAGAGCACTTGGACAATTTGACAAATAATTTATGCTTCCGGAGCAGCTGTAAGAGTAGGTCTACATGTTGAACATGTTTTTCCGAGGTGAGGCTGTAGATGAGAATGTCATCAAAGAAAACAAGGACAAATTTTCTGAGATATGGTTGGGGTAGGTGATTCATGAGGCTATGAAAAGTGGATGGGACATTACAGAGACCAAATGGCATGACCAGGAATTTAGAATGGCCTTCATGATTTTGAAAAGCAGTCTTGTGAATGTCTACTTCTTTCATGCATATTTGGTGATAGCCTGAGCGAAGATCTAGCTTAGTAAAGAATTGAGCACCATTTAGTTCATACAACAAATCATCAACAACCAGGATGGGAAATTTATCTTTGACTATAAGCATGTTGAGGGCCTTGAAGTCTAGACACATGCGCCATTCCCCATCTTTCGTGAGCACCATGACCATTGGTGATGAATAAGGACTGACGCTAGCATGAATGGCACTAGCTTCTAGGAGTTCTTTGATGATTTTTTCAATTTCATTCTTTTGGGCGAAAGGGTATCTATATGGGTGCACATTTGGTGGTTATGCCCTTGGGACCAAAGTGATGCTATGATCATGTTCCCCTCTAGAGGGTGGAAGCTAATGAGGTTTGTCAAAGACGTCTGGGTGGCCATTTAAGACCTATTGCATCACAGGATGAATATGAAGAGTAGTGGGCTAGAAGGCCTGGATAGCATTAAATTGCTCAATAACTCCATGATGGCCCTTTTTTAACAACTTTTCCATTCGATGCGAGTTGATGATAGAAGGAGTAAATGCCTGGAGTCCTCGGAGGGTATGCGTGTGGTCCTTCTGCTTAAAGTTCATATATAACTCCTGGAAATCCATTGTGATTGGGCCTAGTGCGCAAAGCCATTCAGCACCTAAGACAATGTCACAACCACCCATATTGATTACAAACATGTGGGTTTTTAGGGTAATCTCCCATCTAAACTTTGATATTTTCACAGCGGCCTTCACATTTCATTGTCCCCCCATCAACAATTGGGACCTGGAAACTAGAGACTGCTCTGACAAAACAATGCTCAGCTTCTGCGACTCTCTGATTGATAATTTTATCCATGATGCCACTATCAATCAATACTACTACAAGGCATCATTTAATAAAACCTTTGATTTTGAGAGTTTGGGGAGAAGAAATTCTTGTCAAAGCATGGAGTGAGATAACTAGTTCTTTTAGTGTAGCTGGGAGATCATTGTCCTATTGGTTATCCACATCTTCCTCCTCTGGTCCCTCAAAGGGTGGGGCTTCCTCGGATGATTTGTGATCAGTAGCATCAATTTGAAAGAATTTTGGTTCCTTGCATTTATGCCCCAGGGAGTATTTGTCATCACAGTAGTAACACCATCCTTTCTTTCTTCTTTCAACCATTTCTATGGGGGACACCTTTTGAACCTTAAGTGTTTGGGTAGTGCCTTGAGCATGGGTGGGGTGTCGCTTGACTATGAAATTTGGATGAGGATATTGGGCTACTAAACCATGTTCCACTTCGATAGATTTTATGCAAGCTTCCATCCATGTGGCTAGGTGGTGCATTCGGACATGGGCTTGGATGACGTATTTGAGACCACTTATAAAACATTCCAAGTAGAATTCATCTCCTAGACCTACTTTGCGAAAGGATAAAGTCTCAAAGTCTATAATATATTCATTTACTGTGCCTGTCTGTCTGAGCTTAGTAAGATGAACCAAAAAATTAGATTCACGGTCAAATAAGTCACAAATGGATTTTGTGAACACATGTCAAGTAATTGTCCTTAGATAGCATTTCTGATGCCACTGCCACCATTTCCATATTTCTTGGTCCATGTAAAGGCCTCCCACATGTATCTTAGTCTCATCATCTACGATGTGATTCAGAATGAAATATTGGTCCATTTGTGATAGCCATATTGTCGGATTAGAGCCATCAAATTTTTTTCTAGCTTAGGTAGTCTAGGGTGGGAATGTTGGTGATTCTCCTTCATGGTCTTCATTAAAATCATATTCCTCTGATTGTAATGTAGACTTTCCCTTTGTGACTATGTCTTGTAATGTTTGGATCTGCACTGCTAAGGCCTCCAACCATTTTTCAATGGTCTCCATATTCTCATTGGCTATAGCTTGAGCTTTGGTTTCTACCATACACAGATCTGGGTCACTTGTTGTCACTACGAAAAAAAATTGGGACCACACAAAAATTGAAGCTGACAAGTAAATGGTACCACCTCACTCAACTCATCGTCTTGATTTTTATGGGATACATCCCTTATAAGCGTAGCAGGAGGGCCTCTTTTTTTTTTTTTTTTTTTTTTTTTTTTTTTTTTTTTTTTTTTTAACTCTGAAAGGAGTTTTACTCCCTGCTTATCAATACTACAGTTGGCAATTTCCAGAAAAGTTAATCCTACCCAATTTTCTGTGAGAATCACCCTAGGGTATAGGAGCCACTAGCCTCCCTGCACAAATGGATAGATCTATCTGTGAAACCCTCAATTGTTGAATGTGAGTTGGACTGCGGTAGCGATAAAACCCCAACTGCTAGATATGAAAGGTATTATGGAGGTAGTCCCTGAACTGGTGGATCTAATTGTTGTGGCAGTGACATAACCCCAACTGCTAGATATGATCTAGAAAAAAAGATGATCGGCGATCTTAAGAGAGACGAGGGAACTATGCTCTCAAGGAGTGTTAGGTGCTATAGATCGCAATATACATAAGGGTCCAACAGTAGTATTCAGCCCAATATTTTAGGGAAATAACTAAGGAGGACCAACCATACCCTTAGTTGTACTACTCGACTACCCTATCATACGTGCGAGTAATCTCCCTGAGTGTTGTTCTCATGTACTGTAGTAGCAAGACGACGCTACAGTTTTTCTATGGTGAGGTTTTAGGTGAGCCTAGCGGGCTTCCAATATACCAAGGGGGTATGTGGAAGACAGTTCGTCATGGTTTTGTCTAATGCGCTACTACTCGGAGGGGTAACCATAGGGGTTGCAAGGGAGTCCAGCAAGTGTGACCACCTCTTGTATTTCTTGCATGCATGCCTCCCCAAATCCGCAGGTTTATGTGCTCAATGACAGATCCCGTGGTTTGAAGACACCATAACACGTCTCTAGCCAAAAACAAATTTTGCTAAAAATGGAGATACCATCGGCCTTGGAAACTGCTTTGATAACACTTGTTATGCTCTTGACCTATGAGAAGATGCCAAAATACCAAATATACAAAGAAATACAACCTAGAACACAGAACAAAATGGGAAATAACATCATGAATTTTATTATTCAGTGATGAAAGCAATGTTCACTTTCCTCTTTGAGGGGGCAACCTCTAATAGAGCAGGGCTTGATTACAAAATAAGACATGATGTTCCTCAATGGGGAGTCTCTATCCTTTATATAGGATTCATACATGCAATACCATGGGTCAGTAACATGCTTCTCTTAATACCATCTATCTAATAACATGGCCCGTTTGCAGGTAACTATGGTCCCTTTCTTTAAATGTGGGTCAACCACTTACAATTATTAATATGGGCTTTATTGAATCTTTAACTAACTATAACTATGACTCAACCCTGTTACATAAATAATGGGTTTTGGCTTGGACCCTAACTATTTACATCCATACATGGGTGTACATATAGCAACATCATCAAAATTTATATACCTGTTGGAAATACTAAGAGGGTAGGTGAATTAATATTCCTTAGAAATTAGAACTTTTAAATCTTTTCAAATCATTAGTTAATCTTCAATTATTATTAATGTTTTTCCAGTAACAATAGTAAAAAGAAGAAAAAAATAGGCACAAGAATTTTACATGGAAAAACCCCTCTAGGTTAAAAAACCAGCGAACGATTTTCTAATAAAAAATTAACCATTCAGCCCCAAGTGAAATGAAAGTTACAACTTCCTAGAATTCTAGAAAACAATTCTTCTCGAAGTCCCATTGGAAGGATGCCACAACACTTTGGTTTCTTCAGTAGTCAACTAAATGAATTCCCCAACATCCTAGACTAAACTACCACCCTGAAGTGTTCACAGGATCCAACCTGTAGGTGACTTCATGCACCTACCTAACACCTCCCTACCACCCTATAATAACCAAAAATGAAACAAGAGTGTGGACTCCCATACCAAGGGAAATGATGCACGATAAAATATAATTTACAATTATTTTCTTGTAGTTTACCACTTACCCAATCACACTATGACTTGCAACCTAACCATGGCATGATCCAACAATGACTCCTATACCTCCAAAAAATGCCTCTTCAACTCTAGGTAGATTGACTTTTTTATAGTAATGACTCTTTTGAAATTTTACAATGATGTCCTATTATAATATTGACTCTTGACGAGAAATGATGTTTGAATTGACAAGGCTTTTTGGATCACTTGTAGCTACCAAGGTACTATCATGCTTGCTTCAAGTAATGGTACTTTGGTACTACATATCCTTCTAGTATGTGTCTAAGTTCTCCTTAAATGTCCTCCTTCCTGCACGTGCATTAATGAACAACACCCAAACCAATACACAAACAAAATACTTACACTATCCTACAAAAAAAATGTCAGAGATGATATTAAAATTCAAAATGAAAACACTAATCATTCATACCTTGTTGTAGCAGACTTAGCCTTGACTGTTGATGTGTGTTCCTTACTGGAGTGATCCTTGAATGCATACTTTTTCTTTTCATCTAGGAGCCCAATATTGAATTTGTTGTATCTATGAAATTTTAGATCTTCAAGGTCTAAAATTATGTCCTATGGTATCCCTTTGAGGCCATTTTTCAACCCCACAACTCTGATCGAGATTGGATTCTTCAAGAAAGAGTTATTCCCAATCTCTCATGATGACCTAATTATAGATTGGTTCAGTAGAGAAAACTTGTACAAAGTTCCACGTGTCATTGTTGTGACCATCAGCCATAAAAATGATATCCAACAAACTATAGTCAATCCTATTTCTATCAATATTTATGAAATTTGAATCCAATTCTTAGAGAGAGAATTATGATGATTTTCCCAAGGTCGCCTATTTGATATTGACTTCGGGAGCTTGCAAAAACCCTAACTTTCCAAGATCATAACTCCGAACATATAGTGAACCAAGAACTGCAATCCAATCACTAGGTAAATTAGTAGTTCAACTCAAATGGGTTTTAATTTCAGCTTTAGAAGCGTTGTGTAGCAATCTTTATAGCGAACTTTCCACAATGCCCTATTTGAAGTAGCGAAATCCCATAATTGAAGGCTCTAAACTTGCTTCAAAATAGAGCTTCAAACTTGATCATAATTTTCTGACGTAACTAAAACTCAACGAGACCTTAAATTCCCTATAATAGATTTCGTGTTATAAGATCACGAGGGCCCAAAAATAATGGATGTCTTCTCACAAAATAGTTCAATGAAAAGTGCTTAAATGAGGAGGATATGAGGGACACAATTATGGAAATTACTTGAGTTGAGAGGGCTTTCAACAAGTCAATGTTGGAGGGATTCTAGGAGCTTAAAAAATTATCAATTATTCACTATTAAATGACCACAACCAATAATTAGTTCCATCCCATGACCCCATGGGGTTTTAGGCCATTAACCGAGGTTACCAACTTCAAACAAAAATATATCTCAAACCATGAAGAATTACGTGGTGTTCCATATATCAACAGAAACATCGCGATGAGTAGAATCCATCTAGGATATCCTTGATTTATAATAGAAAGTCTTTCCAAGTCAAAATTCCCATGCAAGATCGAGGTATCGCCTAGTTTTGCTTAGGGTTACATCAATAACAACCATTGATGAACAATCTCCCCATTTGACATTCATGGCAATACAATTACCCCCTTGGAATCATGACACCTCTTCCTACTGTCTCTTCTACCCTTTTGTCATCAATGGCAAAGGGTAACTCCCCTAACAAATTGGCATCATGTGGACCAATACACACCTCCACTTCCCCTTTCTACTTAGTTAGATAAGATAAAGAGTCTAATGAGAACTCAGGAGAATCCCCAACTTTTGGTGAAGATACTCAAATGACTCATAAGGTAATGGTTTGGTAAATATGTCAACAAATTTTTCCTTTGTGCCAACATACTAAAGCTTGATGTTCTTTTAGGTGACCTTCTCTCTAACGAAATGACATCTGATTGGAATGTGCTTTGTTTTGGAATGCATTACAATATTCTTGAGGATACTGATGGAACTAGTGTTATCACAAAACATGGGAATAGGTTCATCAAACTTGAGTTGAAGATCTTGCAAGGTTTCCTTCATCCATATAACTTCAGCACAATAAGCTTTTGCTGCAATATATTTTACTACCACTCTGGATAATGAGATTGAAGAATGTGTTTTACTTAACCATGGGACTAGTCAACCACCTAGATAGAATTTTTTTCCCTTGGTACTCCTTTGATACTCAACACTTTCTGCCCAATTTGCATATGTATAAGCTTGGATAACTAGATCATTTCCTTTGGGATACCATAAACCATACTGCACTATTCCCTTAAGGTATCGAATAGTTATTTTGAAAAAAATAATATGAGATTCTTTTGGAGATACTTGGAGTCTTGCTACTTGTCCAACTACCTGCATTACATCTGGCCAAGAAGTTGTCACATATAGAATACTGGCAACCATAGATTTATACAACCTCTAGTCCACATCCTTTGATGAATATTCTAAGCTTGACTTGCAACCTGTTACCATTGGGGTAAGGACAGGCTTGCAATCTTCCATATTGATTTTCTTCAGCATTTCCTTAATGTACTTGGTTTGATATATAAATATTCCTTTATCCTGCTTAGAACTATGAAGCCCTAAAAGGTATGTTATCTCACCAAGCAGAGACATTTCAAACTCAGACTGCATTTTTGTGGAAAAGTGTTTACTTAATTTGTCATCATTGCTTTGAAATATTATATCATCAAAATCCACCTCTATAATCGTTAGGTTATATTGATCCACATTAAAATAGAGATTGTTGTTAGTGCTTCCTTTCTTGAATCCTTGTTGATGTAGATATCCATCAAGATGAGCATACCAAGAAATAGGAGCTTTCTTGAGACCATATAGTGCCTTCTTTAATCTGAAAATGTAGCCTTCTTTGTCGGAGAGTAGAAAACATTTGGGTTGTTCAATGTAAACCTTTTCTTCCAATTCACCATTTAGAAAGGCTAACTTAACATCCATTTGGTAGACCTTTATTTTTCTTGAGCATGAATAAGTGAGAAGCATCCTGACAGCTTCCATTTTGGAAGTGGGAGAAAATGTTTCTTCAAAATCAATTCCTTCAACTTGTGCATATCCTTTGGAGACTAATATTTCTTTATTCCTAGTAACTTGTGTGTCCTCGTTCAATTTGTTTCTAAAGACCCATTTAGTTGCAATAATATTTTTATCCTTTGGTCATGGAACCAATTCCCAAGTGTCGTTCTTCTCAATTTGATCTAGTTCTTCATTCATTGTTGCTATCCCATGTTCATCTTGACTAGATTCCTTAAAATATCTACGTTCAAAAGTTGCTAAAAGAGAAGGGTGGGATTTGTGATTTACGAAGTTGCCAACTACTTCTAGTTCCAATTCCTTCATTTATGTTGCTCATGATTAGATTTGATGGATGATTCTTTCGACACCATTATTTTAAAACTTTTAGAGAAGTTTCTTGTATATCTTATTGATCATTTCTTATATCCTCTTGGTTGAATGTTTCTAACTTATTTGATTGCTCTTGTTCTGGAGCTTCTTCTTCATCCTTCACAGATTCTTCCTCGAATCCCTTAGATTTTCTTGAAGAGACAATCTCATTGTTATCATTCAAACCATAATCTTCATCAAAATAACATTTATGATTTCCACAATTTTTTTCACCTCACATTGTAGCATCTATAAGCCTTCCTTTTGCATGAATAACCAATGAAAATACCTTCATCAACACGGGAATCGAGCTTGCCCAAATTTTTATCCTCTTTTGGTCTATCATTTTCTTCTAAATATTTTGGAGCATTTGACATTAGTTGATGTTACTTTCCATAGATCAACAGAGTCATGTTACAATTGTTCCTCAGCAAACGTCTATTTATAATGAATATGGTTGTATTGATTTCTTGAACCAAGAATTTGTCATCCAATTTTGAGTCATTCAACATTGTTATAGCCACTTCCTATACAGTTCTATTTTTACTTTCAGCAACTCCGTTTTGCTGTGGTCTTGTTGCTATTGAGAATTACCTTTTTATTCCATTTTCATCACAGTACTATTGAAATATCTTGGAAGTGAATTCTCCACCACTATCTAATCTCAGACACTTGATCTTCAAATCGGTTTCATTTTCGACCAATTCCTTGTAGATTTTAAAACACTCGAATGCCTCAACTTTTTTTTAAGAAATTGATGACTGGCATTATGGTGTAATCATCTATCATTAGCATAAAGTATAATTCTCCATCAAATCCTTTTTATATCATAGGACTACATAGATCAGTATGTATTAATTCCAATGAACGTGATGCAAAGTGTTATTTTTTCTTGAACCCAAATTCTTTCTATTTTTCGTGCCTACGAGCTTCACATATCATATTGGTAGGTTGTGAACTTTTTGGCATATCTCTCACTGCTTACTTTTTTCTGATCCTGACCAAATTGTCGAAATTTATATCTCCAATTTATTTGTGCCATAACCAAATTTCATCTTCTTTCACCAAAAATCACCTTTAGGTCCCTCATCCAAAATATATATGCCATTTAGAGTTTTGCTTGCTATAGCCACATTTTTACCAAACTTGCCTTTGTTGATTTCACATTTCTTAGAGTTGAATAAAATCATGTTTCCTTGATCGCACATTTGTCCAACACTAAGCAGATTGTGATTCATATTTTCAACCATCAACACATCCTTCTCTAATGCATCCTTGCTTCCAAGTGTGACCATACATGCTCCTATGATTTTTGAAGACCTGTCATTTCCAAAAGACATTGTTCCTTTTCCTTCAAGGATATGAACATATTTGTATCTCAAGTCATATGTGTGGAGCAACCACTATAAACATACCAAAAATTTTTGTTGCTTTGAGCCTTGAGAGTGAGGACACACTTTTCAATCTTCTTTTTCCATACTTGTTCATTCTAATTTTGTGAGAATTACTTTGAAGAACATCCAAGTATGCAATCTTTATCTAGGTGTCCAAAATTGTTACATTTGTAACATTCGAAATAATATCTCAAATGATCAAATATGTTGATATTTTGCTCAATTCTGGAATATCTATTTCTAGAAGAACTATTTCCATTCAAAACATATGTGTGACATTCTATAGCTCTATGTCCAAAACTTCCACATGAATAACAATGACCATAAAATATAGGTTGATTCCTCGGAGGAAATATTCTTTAAGGAATTGTCTTCCAAGGTTCTCCCTATGAGTCTTGATATCTTGATTTAGCTGCGAGGTATGCTTGATTAGTATATTTTGCATATCAATCATATTTTTTTGTCATAGAAGGACTTGACTCCTTTTCAGATTTTTCTTTGTAACCAATACTTGTTTTTTCACTGCACGATCATTGATTGCTGACGAGTCCTTCCAATGCCTTTGAGATGCTTGCATAGTTTTGTAGATTTTTTCCATTTTTTACTTCCTTTCATAGAGAGACTATTTTAGCTTCCCATGCTTCTCTTTCCTTGTTTCTTTCCTTTAATTCTTTCTTGTACAATTCTTCAATTTTTTTTGTATTATTCAAGCTTGATTTTATGATTTAGGACCTATTCCCTTTCTGTCTTTAATTCATCTTCAAGAGTGTTGACATGCTTCTTCTCAGCCTTGAGCTCTTGCATAACCCTGGTTACTTCATTTTCAAATTCAACCTCAGTCATCTCTTCTTCTTCGTCTCCTTATTCATCAGATGCCTCTTTCTTATTGTTCTTATCCATAAACAATAAACTTCCGTTGATTTCTTCTTCATCATCATTGTCTTCATCGGATGAGGAGTCATATTCTTTGGAGAAGGAACTCTTTTGAAACCATTTATTCTTACCTTTCTTATTGAACTTCCTAGGACCTTTATTTCCTTTTAAAACAACCTCATTTTCGTGAGGACACTTGGATGTAAAATTCCCAACCTCACCACAATAAAAATATATCAATGGAAGTTTACCTTTGAATTTTCCAATACACGTTCTCACCTTTCGTGTGAAGTAGGAAAATTCTTTATCTGGAATTTCTTCTTCATATTCTTCCTTTTCTTCATCTTTACAACTGCAAGTTTTTGCTTTCAGAGTCTTCTTGTCCTTACTAGTCTTCTTGGATGTGGAAAATGTTGCTTCTAAGTGAGATGTGTAATCCTCTTCTACAATCCTCATTTCATATTCCATGAGAATTCCATGCAATTCTTCTATGCCTAGATTGGTCAGATTCGATCTATCTTCCAAGATAGATACCTTTGGGTTGAATCCTGCTCACAAGGTTATGAGGATATTTCAGACAACAATTTGCATGTCAACGGGTTCTCCCAAACCTTCCAATGTGTTTGTTGTTCCATCAGTAAGTTGAAAATATAAAGAAACATTTTCATATCCCTTCATTCTTAGCTGCTCAATATTTTCCTTTTAAATTTGAGTCTTTTCTTCTTTCACCTTTGAGTCACTTGCATATATATTTTCAATCTTTCCCCATACCTCTTTAGCAATTTTGCAATTCAATACCTTAAGATAGATAGATTCGATAAACCCATTGATAATAAGATCTCTAGCCTTTGCATCATATACCATATTTTTCTTACCTTGTTCATATGAGGCCGCTGTGAATCCCTTGTCAACAATTTCCCATACTTCGTATCCTTGTGCTAGCAAATGAACCTGCATTCTTCCACTCCAAAGTGCATAGTTATTTCCACTAAACAAAGGAACTATATTCTTAGTATATGACATGATCTCCTTCGAATTTTTAGATTGTTATTGAATGAACCAATATTTGATACTAATTGTTGGAAATACTGAGATGGGGGATGAATCAGTATTCCTTAGCAATTAACACTTTTAAATCTTTTCATAGAATTAATTAATCCTCAATTATTATTAGTTTCTATCCAGTAACAACAATAAACAAAAGAACATAATAGGCACAAGAATTTTAGGTGGAAAACCCCCTTTGGGTCAAAAAACGACTAAACACTTTTCTAATAAATTCTCTAATCTTTAGCCCCAACTGAAATGAAAGTTATAGCTTCATAGAATTCTATAAAAGTATTCTTATCTAGCTCCCACGAGAAGGATGCCCCAACACCCTAGACCAAACTACCACCCTGATGTTTTCACAGGCTCCAACTTGTAGGTGACTTCAAGCACCTACCTAGCACCTCCCTGCCACCCTATAATGACCATAAATGAAACAAGAGTGTGGGCTCCTGTACCAGAGACAATGATCCATGACAGAATATAATTTAAAATTATTTTCTTATACTTTAAAAATTACTCAATCACACTATGACTTGCAACCTGACCATGACATCATCCAACAATGACTACTATATCTCCCAACAATGCCTCTTCAACCCTAGATCTATTGACCTTTATACACCGATGACTCCTTTACAATTTTACAATGATGATCTTTTACAATATTGACTCTTCACAAGAAATCATTCTTGACTTGAAATGGATTCCTGGATCACTTGTAGCTTCTAAGGCACTATCATCCTTGCTTCAAGTAATGTTACTTTCGCATTGTATGTCCTTTGAGTATGTGTCTAAGTTTCTGTGAAGTGTCCTCCTTCCTGCACATGCCTTAATGAACAAGATCCAAACCAATGCAAAAAATACATACTTACACACTCCTGCAAAAACACATGTCAAAGATGGCATTCAAAATTCAAATGGAAACACTAATCATAAATACCTTGGTGTAGAAGACTTACCCTTGACTATTGATGTGTGGTCCTTAGTGTAGTGATCCTTGAATGCATACTTTTTCTTGCCTTCAAGGAGCTCGATATTGAATTTGTTGTATCTATCGAATTTCATATCTCGAAGGTATGAAATTTCGTCCTACGAGAGCTCTTTGATTCCTATTTCCAAACCCATAGGTTTTATCAATATTGGATTCTTCAAGAAATATTTATGCCCAACAGCCCACAATGAGGGGATTATAGATTGGTTCAGTAGAGCGAACTTGTACGATGTTCCACATGTCATTTATTCGACCATCAACCCTGAAAACGATACCCAACAAACTATAGTTCATCTTATTTTTTGTCATTGTTTACAAAATTTGAATGCAACTCTCATAGAGAAAGTTATGACGATTTTCCCAAGGTCACTTGTTTGATATGGAATTCAGGAGCTTGCAAAACCCTAACTTCCTCAGATCATATCTCTGAATATATAGTGAAAAAGCATATGAAATTTGGTCATGAGGTTCATCAAGATTTTGGCTTAAATATTTATTAATTTCATGTTCTAAATATTCGTATAAAATAATTTATAGTGAAAATTTCAGGATGACCTCTTTGAAGGAGTGAAATCCTAGAATCTAAGGCTCTAAACTTGCTTCAAAACATATATTCAAACATGATCATAATTTTGTGCCCTAACCAAACCTCAATGAAACCTTAAAATCCCTACAAAAAAATCTTGCATTAGAATCTCATGAGGACCCAAAAATGGCAAAGGTTTTCTCACAAAATAGTTCATTGAAAAGTGCTTGCATGAGGAGGATATGAGGGTCACAATTTACAGAAATGACTTGAGTGGAGAGAGGCTTCAACAAGTAAACATTGGAGGGATTTTAGGAGCTTAAAAATTATTAACTATTTACTCTTCAATGAACACAACCAATAATAAGTGTCATGCCACAACCCCATGAGGTTTTAGCCCATCAACTGGGGTTACTAACTTCAAACACAAATATCTCTCAAACTGTGAATAATTACAGGGCATCCCATATATCAAGGGAAACATCTCAACGAGTAGAATCCATATAGAAGATCCTTGGATTAGAATAAAAATATTTGTCAAGAAAACTGCCCATGCAATATCAATAATACCAAAACATATGCCAAATCATATATCAAAACATATATCAAACATATACCAACATAATATATAGGAATATATGCAAAACAACATATAGCATATATCAACCATCATCAATCATATATTAATCTCCATAAAGCATATACTAAACTGACATAAAGAAAATACTAAATCACAATGAAGCATATACCAATTCATCATAAGAAAATACTAAACCACCATAAAGCAACTACTAAAGCACCATAAGAAATCACCAAACCACCATATAAAAGTTTCTTTGCCTCAACCGACAAACAAGAAAGGACACACAACCCATATCTAATTAACCATCTCCCATGTAGCTTCATCGATCCCAAAGTGCTTCCATTGCACTTTAACTTGCTCTATTTCTCAGATCCGGAGCATGAGCATCTTTTTCTACAATATACACTAACGCTCCGAATGG
The DNA here is from genome assembly GCA_000404065.3 of Pinus taeda. Lineage (NCBI taxonomy): Eukaryota > Viridiplantae > Streptophyta > Pinopsida > Pinales > Pinaceae > Pinus > Pinus taeda. The sequence continues at coordinate 154,150 of APFE031241371.1, read as the reverse complement.
AATTATCGTCTTCTTCCACCTGCAATACAGACCAGTCAATCACATGATCAACATCTTTAACATACTTCTTAAGAAATGAGACATGAAAAACGTCATGGACTTTCACTATTAGAAGCAGTGGAAGATGATTGGCTACTAAACCAACCCTCCCAGCGATACTGAAGGGTCCACAAAATTGAGGTGCTAGATTCGAACATGATCCAATCCCCAAGGAGCTATTCTTTAGTTTTATGTGCAAGTACACATGTTCACCAACCTATAACTCCTCAAACAACCTATTCCTATCAGCATAGCTCGTTTTCCTATCCTGTGTTGCATTAATATTCTTCTTGATCACCTACATCTCCTATTCCATGTCTGCCAACATATCTGGTCCAATTAATATCCTTCTAACCAGATCACTGCAACTAATGGGAGTGTTACAAATTCACCCATACAATGCCTCAAAAGGACTCATCCTCAATGATTCCTGATAACTATTGTTGTATGCAAAGTCAACCAAAGGGAGATAGTATTCCCACTTCCGTTGTTGATGCATCACATACATTATCAACATGTCCTATAAATTCTTGTTGAACCTCTCTATCTGTCCATTCATATGCAGATGATAAGCTATGTTGAAGGTCAACTCTATGTTGAAACCTACTAATAACTCCTTTTAAAACTTGGAAGTGAACCTCACATCCCTGCCTGACACAATCTTCTTCGGGACAACATGTAGTCTAATCACATATTTGATAGATACAGGTGCCACATCACTAGATGAGAATGTAAACTTCACTAGATTGAATTGTGCAACCTTTTTTAACCTGTCCAAAATCACCATGATCAAGTCATTATTCTTCACTTCCTTCAGCATCGATATGATGAAATCTATGGAAATGACCTCCCATTTCCACTCTAAAAAAGCTATCAATTGTAGTAGTCCGCCTGGAAGTTTTCACTTTTCCTTCACTTGCCGAGAATCAAAACATCTAGCCACAAACTCTACAACATCCCTCTTCAAATTTGGCCCATAGTATTATCTATTCACTACTGTGAGTGCCTTTTGATAGCCTAGGTGACTTGAGTATGGTTTTGCATGAAACTCCCTCAAGATCGCCTTCTTAAGCTCACTACTATCTGACGCATATATCATGTCTCGAAACCTGACTAATCTATCTCTTGTAACACAATATTCCAAATCCAGTGCACCTATACCTGTACCTATACCACTACATCTACTTATACCTGTACCTATACTTTTACTGTCACCTATACCTATACCAATACATGTAACTCTACCTGTACCATGACTTGCACCCGTACTTCCACCTATACCTATACCACTACATGTACATGTACCATGACTTGTACTTGTACCTGTACTATCACCCTACTATAACTTGTGCACAATCTCCATATACCTCACATCCTATTTTCTTGTAAGTCTGTCCAGTAATAGCTCATAACTACTAAGTGATGTACCTATATCCGTCTACTGAGAGCATATGCCACCCTATTTTCATTACCCTTTATGTACTTGATCTCGAATTAAAAATGGTTGATCGTGGCCAACCATCTATCCTTCCTAGAATTCATATTCAGCTTGTCAAACAAATACCTCAACCTAATGTGATCACTCATAAGAGCAAACCATCTCCCAAGAAGACAATGCCTCTACATATTCAGTGCATGTATAATTTTTGCCAACTCAAGATCATGTGTCGGGTAGTTCTGATTGTGTTCATTCTTCGACTCATACCATACCACCTGTCTATCTTGCATAAGGACTTCACCAATCCTTCTCTTGTAAGCATTTGTGCATACCATAAACTCTTTGTCTGGATCTACAATCTGTAACATTGCTATATGTGTTAGCAATTGCTTAAGATAATTAAAGCTAACATCACACTCTTCAATCCATTCAAACTTCTTACCTTCGATCTATAATGATGTAATAGGATAAACAATATGTGAGAAGTTCCAGATGAATCTCCTATAATAGCCTACCAAACCCATTAAATATCTCACTTCATCCACACTCTTAGGAGCTACCCACTCCATGATGGTCCTTATCTTCTCTAGATCTATTGCAATGCCTTGGAGACAATATGTCCCAAGTAGTGCACCTTAGTTTGAAAGAAACTACACTTGCTCAGCTTAGCATACAAGCGATGCTCTCTCAACAACCTCAACACTGCTGCTAAGTGCTCAACATGCTCTTCCTCATTTTTAGAATATACCAGTATATCATTAATCAATACAATAAAAAACATATCCAAATATGGACACAACACGCTATTCATCAAACACATGAATGTAGTTAGAGAATTCATTAAGCCAAATGAAGCAAAAACAAACTCATAATGCCCATACCTGGTCATGAATGCAATATTTTATATCTCGTCCTCTTTTATGTGTACCTGATGGTATCCATATCTCAAGTCAATCTTTGAGAACACCACTGCTTCCTTTAACTGATCAAACAAGTCATCAATTCTCAACAAAGGGTATCTATTCATGAAATTCACTTTGTTCAATTTTCTATAATCAATGTAGAGTCTAAGGGTACCATCTTTCTTCCTCATAAACAAGGTCGATGCACCCATGTCAATACACTTTGCCTAATGTATCCATTGTCTAACATCTCTTTCAGGTATAATTTTAACTCAACCAACTCGGGTGTGCTCATCCTGTAAGTTTGTTTCAATGATGGAGTTAGCCCTAACACTAACTCAATAGAAAAATTTTACCTCCCTCTGAGGTGGAAAATATGTAATGTCCTCATGAAATACATCACTTAATTGTTGAAAAACAGGGCATTTATTCAACACATATGCATCCTCAACCTCCTTACCCTTATCACTAGAAACATGTACAACAAATATCTTGCACACTTTCCTACAGCTACGCTTCTCTTGCATAGTTGTCACCATCCTAACTGATCTGTCTTTCTTCTTACCTTGCAAAACTCTTGGTTCTCCATTGTCATCAACACACTCAATAGATTTGTCATAGTAGTCAACCTTGGTTCTATGTAAATACAACCAATCCATGCCCAATAACATACTATATGAACCCCATGTTAATATATTCAAATTTGTCGCACTAAGCATACCATTCAAATCAAATGCACAAGCTCTTACCCCATTATGAACTCGCTTCTTCGTACCTGTAGCCAGCTACACTAACTAAGACTATGTATCCAACTCCTTATTCAAACCACACTTATCCACCAAGTTAGAACTAACATAGCTATACTTAGATCTAGGGTCAATCAAAATAGAATAACATGATCATAGATCTTGCCATCCATCTTAATGATAGATGTTTGATGCTCACCTTGCCTATTTTACATAGCTTCATAGACACGGGGAATACTCTAGCCTATAGCTCCAATAGCTTGCACCTCATGTCCACTATATATATGAGGTTTGCCACTATGGTGTTGTAGATAATCTCTCATAAGGCGGTCCTTCCAACAATCCAATAATGCACAAGCTCCTTACTCTACTCTTGAGGCTGATGTCCCTGCTCTCTATCTTATGCATTGAACTTATTAGATGTTGCAACATTCCCCTTGTTATCTGTACTTTGTGCCCTTGCTCACTTTTTATCCCATTTTCCTCTTTTCTTTACATCACCTCTCCAGTCTGACTTACTCTTAGTTATGTGCTTTGATTGTTCATAACAATGTCTTAGCTTTCTAATGTCCTCCTCCAATGACCTAGGGTCATCGAACTCAATGTTTTATTTGAATGTAATTGGTAATCCATTAATGAACCTCTCAATCTTGACATTTTCCTCAGTAAGTTAAGGCACATACCTCAGCAACTCAAGAAATTTTCTAGTGTACTCATCATCTGTCATGGAACCCATCTTTATTTAATAAAATTATTTTTCCCTGTGACCAAAGTACCTTTGTGATGAGTAGCTCTTTTGAAATGGCAGCTCAAACTCACTCTAAGACAAGTCTTCCTCATGAATACACATGCCATTCTTCACATCTTCCCACCAAATGCTTTCTTTACCTTTGAGACTGAAGGTAGCTACTCTAGCTTTCATGTTCTCGAGTATTCATGCAACCTAAAGAAATTCCTCATACCAAGGAACCACAACTCTCCATTGTGTGGTTTCTTCATTTCCCCATCAAAATTAGGTGGATTTTCTTTCTTAAATTCATGCAGAAAATGTCCCCTGTCACTCCTTCTCATGACTAATCTTAAGCAGTCCTTTTCGCTAAATCCAACAATCTTTGAAGTATTACTGCATTTACCTCTTCTAACTTTTCTAGTGACTTCATAATTTTGTCATTATCCACCTTACAACTCCTGATCTATTCCTTTAAACTTCTCAGTATAACTTCCAAGTTAGAAGAGTTCCCAAGACCATAGTGGTCTTCAGATTCGTAGGGAGAGCCTTTGTAGTCAATCATGTTGCTAGCCATTTGATATTTCTTCTTGTAAGGCATAGTATGTCAGATAAACTAAATCACAATAAACCATCATACCCTAATATAGCTTGGGGAGGATACCTTGTCTACAGGATCACCAAATCAGTGTGATACATGTATAACATAATCATAACAACATAGAGACATACACCAATAAATGTATCAACACATAAACATCACCCTAACCGGGACCTAGTCGTCAATGCAAGACCATATCAACAATGCATGCTATGACCTCATGCATGGCAACAACCATTACTCTATTGTACTAATTTCCACATGCAACCAACGTTATGCATAAGCAATGCCAAATCCACTACACCTAAGCATAAACGCATGTAGTCAAACATAAGAAATCAAACCTTGTAATCAACCTACAAGACTGATACATGTAGTCCAAATATTCAAGAATGTAACCTAACATACAATGATGTAAGTAGGCACCATAAATCAACATGTACGCAAAATACAATCCATACAAAGTCTGTCACATACTTATGACAATCCATTTCATGAAATCAGTAACAAATTCTCCATGATAACCATACTACAACCCTAATCCAACTGCAATCCATCGCAATAAGTACATAAGAGTAATAAACACATACGCAATTGACATACATGCATGACCAACACATAGCCCATCAAGTCTAAGGGGTGAACAATGCTTTGATACCACTCTATAACACCCTCCTCCCACATCTACCTAAGCAACTAGAAAGCTAGGGTAAACATGCGACGAGAGGCCACTATGATATGATTCAACCTCCTAAGTGACATTAAGGAAGTGGAACCAATGAAAATACACCATACAGACATCCAACATCATCAACAAAACCACCAAAAGACAAGTCAGCCACTCAGATAACTTGTCCGTAGTTCCCATAGTTGTCTTAGGTCTCTTGGCCCATAATTGATGTCATGCTATGGGAATGGGAGGGACCAATGACCTAAAGTCACTCTCACATGCCTACCTGCCAGTGACTGTGGACCAAAATTATTAGTGTTGTGCCAATGACCCTAGTATTTAAACCACTTTCTCAGGCTGAGAGCTAAGGACACTGTCCAAAACTAATCCATCTCTTCAAGTCACTAAATTAATATCAAAATGAAAGTACTAAAGAAAATACTTCTTCAAGACCTTAACTAGATCCCTAATAGCCATGGCAGGAATTTGTAAAGCATATCATCAACATGTCATCTATAGGTGTAAACAATAGAATTAAGTGTAGGGATCTCATACTTATATCAGAATCGTTATGAACCATTTTTTTCTCATTCCATTTGTTGCATTATCATCTATTATGCCATAGACACATTATCCATTCACATACAAGTAAAAACATGTTGAGAACCATGCAAAATTGTTGTAATAAAATGTGCATATAACAAGCATAATAAGAACAATCATCTCGATCATGAATGATCAATGAACTGTCGGCCAGTCATGTTGAACATGTGTGTCTTAATAGTTTGGGCGTTTCATCATCAAGTCATGCGAGTGTGTGTTCGTATGATGACCTATGCATTTTTCTACTGTTCACACACTTAGTCATTTTTGCTAAAGTTCTAATGACCAAATTCCTCACTAATAGCTGGATCATCACCCTAATTATGACTTGATCGAATTTCAACTAGAACAGTGCAGAAGCACCAATCTAGTTCTTTCAAGTAGCGCTTCCTGCAATCAACTCAAGTAGCACTCATGCTGGCTACCGGGACAGTCGACCAACTGTTCATCTCAAAAATTGCGCAGTGCTCATAAGTAGGCCTCCTGCTACCCGTATGTCAGCTCAACTTAGGAATTATGTAGAGATGATCAATAGGCTGGCCTCCCAACCTTAGTGAAACTTTCTGAGCCATCAGCTTCTAGCAGCAAACTTCTTGTTCCCTCCAGGAATTGCGCAGCTTCTGCTGCCAGTGACTAAGCAGCCAAATGGAAGTTCCCTCTGGGAATTACACAAGTCTGGATGCCAGTGACCACAACCTCCAACTAGAAGTTCCCTCTGGAATTGTGCAAGTCTGGCTGTGAGTGATCCCAGCATCCAATTGGAAGTCCCTCTCGGAATTGCGCAAGTCTGGCTGCTAGTTACCCGAACAAAAAACTGGAGTTCTCTCTGGGAATTTTGCAAGTCTAGCTACCTATGAGCCCAACAACAAACTAGAACTTCCCTCTCGAAATTGTGCAAGTCTAGCTACCAATCTCTCGGAAGTTCCCCAGGAAAATTGCGCTATCTCTACCTGCTGACCCTTCATGCAGCCTGGCCCATTCCTCCGAAAAATTGTGCAAATATGACTATCGAAGCCCTATTGACTGTTCATTTCCAAAAATTTTCAAAGCATGCCTACCTTGTTGTCTTGCAACTTCGACTGCCCCTCCCAAAATTTGCACAATTTTGCCTCCGAGCCGAGAAATACCTTGCAGACAGTCAGTGTCAACTCAGATTGTTTGTCTCCATCTCTTAGTGACTCTTGCACAATTTTCATCAACAGTTTCCTGGAGCCATCATCCCACATAACAGCCTGGCTGCCTCTCTCAGTCACCTACATTTGAATGATCATGTGTCATGGTA
>APFE031241371.1:134882-146715 GCA_000404065.3 Pinus taeda | reverse complement strand
AATGTTGCCCACATCTCCACTATGGGCTTGTTATCAATCAATGTGATGTAACATGGGAGTTCGAGAGACCCACTTGTTGAACATAGAGTCATGTAAGTCAAAAAGTCATGGAATTCGAATGGTCATGAGGGTAGTCAAACAACCATAAGTGTAAGTTTCACCCTTGGCTATAAATATGCCCCTCATTTGTACATGAAAGAACTTTTCTCCTCATCTCCTCCAACATAGCCTAGAGATTCTATAATATTTTCTTTGAGGAGTAAGTAGTGGCTGCAACATTCCGCTGACAGGGTTAGTGATGTATGGTGTAATGATGTGTCTAAGAATTTTCACTTAATTCAAAATATTATCAACAGGCCAACACATTTTCACACAGGTATTGTATTTGTTGTAAGATTCATCTTTAACACTTGTAATGCATGTTTCTTTAAACATGTGTTCTACATCTAAACTAATTCATTTGTTGCAATGAACAATTTATTAATGGAACTGTGTTGTATATGTTGTTAAATCTATCACATCCATGTCGACTGCTCTGACGGACATTAGACAAACCTTTTGCATGAACCTTGTTGTAACAATCGTTGCACTCATCTTGGGCTGATCTGTGAGAGTTGTACATGTTATCTTACCTTCTATATTGTGACTACTGCGTCTAAGTCGACAGCTCCACAACAAACTGTGTATGTCCTTGGCGTTGTGTGTTCCTAGCCAAGTTGGGACTGATCCCTTTCAACCTGGAACTCATCCTCACCTTTTTCCAGTCATGGTGAAAGAACCATTGACGTAAGTACACTAAGCCTCATGACTCTATCTCCACTGATTACTACACATCCACACTGCCAACCTGCATTGTGCAGTTCATCAAGTGAGTTGTGAGACTAACACTATTGGAAAACTATGAAGAGGTTATCAGTGTTGAGAAAGACCTGCATGCAGTTGGAGTCATCGAGGATGATCAATCGACGAAGGGCTCCAAGGATGCAAATAGGTAGTCCCAAGTAATGGTGAGCATGGTTGGAGACAAGGAAGAAACTGACATTGAGACCCTCACTCGTCTTGTGAAGAGCTTGTCCACTGAAATGTCCGAACTCAAAAAATGTAGACCGGACACATTTGCAAGCAGTCACCTGCCTAGGTAGAGACACGCAAGGTGCACTTCAAACAGCACCCAGATCATTCCAAAAACTGTGTAGAAGCTTGTATTCCAGCTTGAATGATGTGTAGACTTGTAATTTTGTTCTTTCCATGGAGAACATCATCTTCAGAACTCTTGTCTGAGCTGGAAGCGAGTCACAAATACTATTTACAATCGTACAGTCAAGGCAGGAAGTAATATGAAAGAGAACCGGAAGACACGTCCAATGATGAAGCGGTTACACCTAATAAGCCATCAAGCTCTGAGTATGTGGTGAACACGTATCAGTGATCACAAATAATGGCAAAGATGAACATCGAGAAGTAGTCCAGGAAGTAAACTAACCATTACAGTCTTAGAAGAAAAGGGGCTCCCACACACTGAGGGAGATGCAAGAAGAGGTCAGACTAGTGATAAGGAAGACCAATCCACTGGCTCCCTCAAAGAATCAAACACGAAGCAAGTCCGGGCAGATAGCAACGGATAAGAGTACATCAATGAGTAGCAAGTTGTGAAACACTCTTACAGACAACACAATCATCGGTTCCACCCCAGACACCTCGGTGAGTGAACCACCTTTGGACTACAACATTGTTGATGAAATGAAGAAAAATCAGGAGAATATTAGCTTGTTTGAGTTGGATAAGATCTAGAGTCAATGAGATATCCTGCTACATGCTTTGGGATAGATAGTAGCAGAAAGTGTAGCCTCTACTAGCTAGCAACCAATCACACCTCCCAGATCACTTTCCACAGTGCTCAATATGCTCCAGATGGAAGAATCAAACTCAAGTTTCCCTCCATTCCTTCTTTCATTTCATGTTTTTAACTACAATGTTCACAACTGCTTGGTTGATTCGAGCGCGACTATTGGACACGGGATCCCCCAAGGAAAGTATTGGGGCTTAGAGCCCAAGTTTTGACTAAGTCTAATGTAAATACTCCACGATGTGTGGGCGTGGAGTGTGAAGATTGTAAATGAGTCAGAGGCTTCTTTGCCCTCATTTTGTAATGTAATGTCAGCTTCAGAGATCTACCCTTGGTCCGCAGAACATGGGATTGTATAAATAGAGTGAGGCTCTAATTTTTAAAGGGACGTCAATGGAATGGAATGAATAACAATGAATTGAGTCTGATCTATGTATAGGGTGATTTGTTGGGTTGTAGAGTAGGAGAAGGCTCTGCAACTGAGTGTGTAGAGGCCTAGTAGTACGAAGCTGAGTGCGCAGACCCCTGCAGCTGAGTGCACTAGGCGAGTCGAGTCTGTAACCATTGGGAAATTAATAAAGAGAAGTTTATTATCATTATGTGTATCTTTTTTTGTTTGGTATATTGGGTATGAATTGCAATTTTACTATTTATATGCTTCATGAACGTATATGAATGTGTTGAATAAGTGAACATAAGATAAGTATTTGTTTATGTGAACTTAACTAACTCTTATAAGGAAGACAAGTAAGATCTGTGGTGTAACTTGGGGAATTAGCACATATCATTGCCTTAGCAGCGTGAAATCATCGCAATCCCTCGGTAGGGTTGCGCGAAGATAATTATAACAAATCATGAAGCATTACAGGTCAGAAGAGTGCATGAAGTGACCTGTGAAATGATGGTTCACATTTGGACTAAAGAGACACCTCAGACATCTCAATGGTGTAAAAACTTGGTCCCAGCATCCCCCCATACTGCTTCAGGTGAAACTTAAGTTTGTGCTCCGTGGGTTGCTACCAAAAGGGCCAGTAATACATGGATTTGTTTGGCTAATTAACTTTAAACCTGGGTCAAGCCCCATCAAGTCAACAACGACATCCAACACCATGCCACTCTCCATTGCTAAGAAGATCAATGCAAAATGGAGCAAGACATCCACGCGAGTCATCCAACTTGATCGAACATTTGTACTAGCCATTGGTGAACTGTGAGACGTGAACATCCAATTGTCCCATGATAGTCGAGTCCACTAATGCATCAACATAGTTATTGTGGACATAACATAAGCATATGGTTTATTACTCAATAGAGACTAGTCTGGCAAGCTAGATGGATATTTCACTACAGACTAGTCTCATACGTGGCTTCCATGGAAGGGCAAGTGAAACCAAATTTGGATAGAATATGAGAGGTACATGAAGCACAATGTCACTCCCATCAATGGGGAGAATGAATAGTTGGCTCTCGCAAAACTCATTTTTGGAAGCTGCCTCCTTGACACAATGTTGGGGTGTTATCCTGTATGGCTAGCTCCAACTACACTAGACACATAGTTTAGATTCCTCCCTTACCCAACTGATGGTAATGAAACTGTACAACACATTATACCAATAGCAGCAATAGTAGCAGCAGTACTAACACATCAAGCGGTCCACATATAAATGGGTTGTGGACTTTGTACTTTGACAAATCAAAGACACCAGATGGCTCAGGAGCCAATTGCATTATGATCAACCCTTGGAACAAGAAGCATTTGGCTTCAAGTCTCTTGGATTTTGACTGCATGAAAAATGTAGCAGAATATGAAGCACTCATGTTGGGCTTGTAGAAGGCCATCAATCTCAAAGTGTTTATGCTTAAAGGGGTAGGTGATTCAGAGATAGTGGTACAACAAGTACGTGAGACCATTCATTGTTTATCACCACATCTAAAAAACTACCAAGAAGAGGTATGGTGACTAATCTCAAACTTCCAAGCATTTAATATCATCGTTGTGCCACGTACGTGAAATGCAGCTGCCAATGCACTAGTAAATGCATCCTCAAGAATGTCACCGATTAGGGATAGATTCACTATTAAAATCTTGTACAAATCGTCTATCCTATAAAATATAACTAGCTTACGCATGTTTAATGATGATCAAGATATAATACATTTTATGACCAACGTTGACATTTTCAAAGATGCAGGAATAGATGAGGACGAGCACGAGTGCTCTTCGCAAGTAGGAGTTGATGGCATGAAAGGCCACATTATCACAAAAGTTATGGTATCACTAGAAAAGATATATGACTTGCAAGAGCGGTTCCAAGGGCCAAGGAACAACAAGACCCATAGTTCCACAATGAGGCATGAACTGATAAACCTGGGAATAGAAAAGGATCCAAAGCTTCTTAATCTTGGTATGTGATGCATACAACAAGAACAACAAGCCTTCATCCATTTGTTCAAAGAGTACCGAGATATGTTCGTGTGGACGTATGATCACTTGAAAACTTATGACACACGGATCATCCAACATATATCATCCCAATCAAGGAAGGGGTTAAGCCATATCAACAAAAGCTGAGAAAAGTACATCTGTCACTTGAGCCTCTCATACAAAAATAGCTTACTAAATTGTTGGATGCACGGATCATATATAAAGTTCGTCATTCTACTCTGGTCTCTAACCTTGTGTATGTACGAAACAAGTTTGGGGAAATACACTTATGTGTCGATTTCTGGAACGTTAACTGCACCTCAGACAAAGACAACTACCAAATGCCATATATGGACCATATTTTGCAAACAATATCTGGGGCACATATGTTCTCTCTCCTTGATGGTTTTTCAGGATACAAGAAGGTTCTAGTGGCAAAACCTGACAAACTCAACATTATTTTCCGTACCAAGTGGGGTACGTTTGCATATAGATAAACGCCATTGGACTTGTAAATGCAGGCATAACATTTTAGTGCTCTATGGGCATCACCTTTCCTGGACTCATTGGGTAGAGCATGGTGGTATACCTCGACGATGTGACTGTATTCTCAAGGAGACAAGAAGACCACATACACCATCTTAAGAAAATTTTCGAGTGATGCTGAAGATACGAGATTTCCCTAAATCCCAAGAAGAGCATATTCATCGTGTCAGAGGAGCACCTCCTTAGACACATTGTTGTGAAGAGCAGGATCAAGGTGGACTCAGACAGGGTCCAAGAAGATTCCTCACTCAGTCAACAAGAAAGCTATGTAGTCCTTCTTGGGAAAGATAAATTTCCTCCATAATTTTATCTTGGATTATGTGCAAATAGTCAAGCCCATGTAGGACATGATTAAGAAATATGTAGTGTACACCTAGGGAAAGAAAGAAAAGCTTGTATTCACCCATATTAAGCAAGCCATCACCAAAGCACCTAAACTTTACAACATAGGTTTCAAAAAAAAAATTCCTGTTATACGCCTTTGCTTCCGATAACTCACTACCTACATTACTCACTCAGAAAGACGAAGCTAATGATGAATGTCCCATCTCTTTCATGAGTGCAAGCATGTAGGGACCATAGCTTAACAACCCCACCATTGACAAACATGATTATGAAGTTCACAAGGTAGTGAAACACTTTAGACCCGATTTGTGGAAAAACCATTGTATAGTCTTCATTCCCACCCCAGGAGTTCGTACATTTCTAGTACAACAAGAGTTGGGAGAACAACATACGAACTCCATGACAAGTTTACAATAATATGATCTTGAAATCAAGGTAGTACACATAATCAAAGGACATGATTGTGCATACTTGTAGCTAAAGAAGTACACGCTACAAAGAATGAAGAAGAACTCATCGATTAGGGGCAAGAGACTAAGATGTACGAAATAAGGCAAGCAAGCCCCACATAAAACAGAACCTTTTGGTATGCACATATATGCTAGTACCTTGAGCATGGCATTGTACCCTCTCACTTTTATATAAGATAGAAGAGGGCATTGTGCCTGAAAGCCTTAGCATATCAGTCAGTGCAAAAAGTGCTTTACAAAAGGCAGAGTAATGGAGTTTTTCTCAGGTGCCTGGAGGCATAGGAATCAGAAAAGGTACTTCAAGATTTGTAAGACAGGCCCATCGAGGGTCACTTTGTGGGAAATACCATGACACACAAGGTTATGGGAGCCGATTTTTACTGGCCCACATTATTCAAGGATGCACATGCCTATGCTTGTAAATGCCAAGTCTGTAAGTGTTGTGCCAATAGAACATGAAGATCAACAACACCATTACACCCTGTTGCAGTGACTAAACCATTCCAACAGTGGAACCTGGACATAATTGGGGAAATCTTCTCTCATTCATCAAATTAACACCGCTATATCCTAATAGCAACTAACTACTTTATGCATTTGACAGAGGCAATTCCGCTCAAACAAGTGAATGACCAAGAGGTCATCAGCTACCTCCAGCATAATATCATCTCATGCTTTAGCTTTCTTGTATCACTTGTTTTTTATAATGCAACTTATTCTTCATCTTTGAAACTCTATGAATATGCATTACAAAATGGAATTGTTTTAAAGCATTTATCGAATTACTATCTGCAAGGAAATGGTCTAGTAGAGTCTACAAATAAGAACCTCATCCGTATAATCAAGAAGACAATTTTCTCTAAGCAGCGTAACTGGCATACCTCCTTGTCATATGCACTATGGGTTGACCATGTAACACCTTAGCCCTCTTTGAACACTTCACTATACTTCCTAGTTTATGGTAAAGAATCCATCCTCTCGCCAAATATCTACTTGCCTGCTCTTTAGCTTTCCCAGGAATCCCAAGGCAAGCCTTGCCAGCTAGTTCAGCGTAGGATGGATGCTCTCCATAAGTGCTAGGAAGAAAGCATGAAAGCAAAAGAAAAGTTCACACTCCACCAGAACTTTATCAAGAGGTGGTTTGATAAGAAGTTTGTGGGGAAAGATAGCTTCAATGTGGACGAATTAGTTCTGAAATGGGATAAACCCGATGAAGACAAAGGCAAACATATGAAGTTACATTCCCTATGGATTGGCCCATACACAATTCACGAGAAACTTGGCCCATACACGTATCATTTGTGATCACTCGACAGGAGGATTGTCAACCTTCCTATCAATGATCAAGATCTCAAGCATCATTTTCAATAGGTCAGGTCGTGCTCGTGCCATGTACATAGTCTACCTGCCACTTGTTTTCATTTGGTTTTTCTTGCTTATTATCTTTTTTTTCGATTTGCTTGATTCTGCTTACTATGTTCACATTCATGTTCTTTGTTTGATATGTTACTATTTTTGTTTTCGAAAATAAGTGCTTCCAACTACTATGTTCTAGCTTTTGAATAGAGTATGTGGCAGAAATTTGAAGAGACTTGTGACACTGCAGCATTTGGCTAGTCTTGTATCCATTTTCTTTGTGCTTGGTTACAACCTTTGGCTGATGAAGTCCAAACAGAAAATAGAAAGCATCTGTAAGGGAAGCTTTGGTTCAACCGTGAACTTGTTTCCACACTAGGAAGCCCCATGCCTGTACTCATCTTTCTTCACTATGTGTTTAAGCTAATTCAACTAGTAGAAATGGAGAAGGGGAAAATTCTAAAAGAGAAAACCTATGTCAGAGGTCTTACATGCTTCTCTGAAGGGAAAACCTCTTCTTCCAATAAGTCGGGATCCCTCTTCTACCCCAAAATAAATAAGTGCCTATGCACAATTCTCTTAAAAAATACAAAGGTGAAATAAGAGAAAGGCTTCTTGCGCAAAGAGATGAAGCATGTAACTCCACCAGGGTATTGACCGGGTTCGCTGGTAATGGAGAAATGTGTGTGTTCTTGTGTGACTCCGCTGGGGTACTATCTAGGCCTACTAGAAACGAAGCAACACCAAAGATGAAAACTTACACTCTGAGAATATTCAACTCATAAACTAAACTACCCTTCCCAAATTCGAAACGCTGAGATCTAAGCTGAACTTTTTGTGTTTGACTGAGTTGGAAAAGGGTGAACCATGTATGTCCATGGGGTAAGTGGGGAAACTAAAGTGACCTACATAGTGATTCAATACTCCCCAAAGGAACAAGGCCATGTGATAGAAAATGAACCAAAAGACAGAAGCTGGAGTTCTACTAGTGTGTCGCCAAGTGTTGTAGCGACTACAACCACCCTCCAAAATTTTGGCTTCAACCAATTTGAGAGCCTCCCTTAGAGAGTTCCACCTAATGACTACACACACTCAGGTTCACTCTATGAGCTCATGTGAGTCTTTACATTTTCCTTGCTTGTTTATTGTACTTAAGCCTCTGCATGTTGATGTTGAAGTCATGGTTGCGACCGTGTTCTTGTTATGCTCAAAGCCTTTGCTTCATATGTGTTTGTTATGTTGTTCATGAAGGAATTTGTCACACTCACACACTGAGTCACATTCACTATTATGCATGCATCATCTTGATCATGAATGATCAATCACGAGTGTCATGCTTTTTGCTTGCACCGTCAGTCACTCATGTTGAACATATGTGTTTGGATGGTTTGGTCGTTTCACTGTCAAGTCATTCGAACGTGTGTTCGTATGATAATCTATGTATTTTTCTACTATTTACACACTTAATCATTTTTACTGAATTTCTGATAGACTCCTCACTGACACCTGAACCGTCACCCTGCTTTCGACTTGATCGACTGTCAACCAGAACAACACAGAAGCAACAAGCTAGTTCTTTCATGTAGCACCGCCCACAATCAACTTAAGAAACACTTATGTTGGCCACCCGGATAGTCGAACGACTGTTCATCTTAGAAATTTTATAATGCTCATGAGCAGACCTCCCACTTCCCATCAGTTATCTTAGCTCAGAAATTGCGTAGAGATGATGAGCAAGCCAGCCTCCTGACCTTAGTGAAATTTCTCATCCAACAGCTCCCAACAGTAAACTTCTTGTTCTAGCCAAGAATTGCATAATTTTTTATGCTAGTGATTGAGTAGCCAACTGGCAGTTCCCTGTGGGAATTGCACAAGTCTGGCTTCCAGTGACCCCAACAGCCAATTGGCAGTTCCCTCTGGGAATTGCACAAGTTTGGTTGCCAATGACCACAACAGCCAACTGGCAGTTCCCTCTGGAAATTGTGGAATTCTGGCTACCAGTGACCCCAGCAGCCAACTAGCAGTTTCCTCTACAAATTGCACAAGTTTGGCAGCTAGTTAGTTGAGCAGCCAACTCGCAGTTCCCTCTAGGACTTATGCAAGTCTGGCTGCCAGTCTCCCGGGCAGTTCCCCAAAAAAGTTGCACAATCCCTGCCTGCTGACCCTTCATGCAGTTAGGCCCATTCCTTTGGAAAATTATGTAAATCTGGCTGTCAAATCCCCACTGACTGTTCATTCTAGAAAATTCTCAAGGCATTCTTGCCTTGCCCTCCTGTAGCCTGGACTACCCCTCCAAAAATTTTCTCAATTTTGTCTCCCAGATGAGCCAGACCTTGCAGATAGTCATTGTCAACTTAAATTGTTTGTCTCCATCTCACTGTGACTCTTGTGTAGTTTTCATCATTAGTTGCTTGGAGCCACCATCCCACATCACAACCCCGCTACCTCTCCTAGTCACCTACATTTGAATGATCATGTATCATCGTAGACTAGGAGGTTTTGGATTTGATGTCATCTCGTCATGAGTGAGTGCAAGTACACGTACACTGACGAATGAGATGAACGAAGGGAGCACATGTAGATGCACAGGTTCAACAATGGATGGATGAGTGAAGCATGCAAAGTGGATGAACACGATGAACATGCACCTTCATGAACAAGTGAGCCTGCCAATCCTTCTAGCATGAAAGCAAGGAACAACATGCTAAAGCTTCATCAAGCGAACCGAGGACTATCAAAGACTCTGTGCACTTTGTCATGTGTAGGTGAAGCTATGATACACCATGAAGACATCCATCACTAAGCAACACTGTAGCTCGACATGCACACTAGTGGTAGCACAAATGTACCAGCATTGTCATGTCAAGTCATGTAGAGTCAAGTCATGAGTCATGTTGCCCACATCTCTGCTATGGGCTTATTGTCAATCAATGTGATGTAATGTGGAACTCCAAGGGACCCATTTGTTGAACATAAAGTCATGTAAGTCAAAAATTCAAGGAATTCGAATAGTCATGAGGGTATTCGAACAACCACAAGGGTCAGTTTCACCCTTGGCTATAAATACCCCCATCATTTGTACATGAAAGGACTTTTCACCTCAGCTCCTCCCACATAGCATGGAGAGTCTATAATATTTTCTTTGAGGAGTAAGTAGTGGCTCCAATGCCCCGTTGACGGGGTTAGTGATGTATGGTGTAATGATGTGTCTTGGAATTTCCACTTAATTCAAAAGCCTGTCAATAGGCCAGCACATTTCACACATCTTTTATACTTGTTGTAAGACTGATATTTAACACTCATAATGCATGTTGCTTTAACCATGTGTTCTACATAGGAACTGATTCATTTCTTGTAATGCATTATATATTAATGGAAATGTATTGTATATGTTGTTAATGATGTCCTGTCCATGTCAACTACTCTATTGGACATCAAATATAATTTTCACATGAACCTTGTTGTAACAACCATTGTAAAGGTCTCAGACTGATCCATGAGTGATGTACGTGTTATCTTACCTTGTATGTTATGATTGCCACATCCAAGTGGACTGCTATGCCATAAGTTTTGTATTTTCTTTATGTTGTGTGTTCCTAGCTGAGTTGGGATTGATCCCTTTTAACCTAGAACTCATCCTCACCTTTTTCCACTCACGGGGAAAGAACCATTGGCACAAGTACACTTACACTTGGCAAGCACATGAACTTCAGTTCTCAAAGACAAAGCGAACCACTCTCATGTGTTGACAAGGAAGAGTTGAGGAAAATCCTTAAGACAATGGAAAGCAGGCCATCATACTAAATGGGACTCCCACACCAATGGTGTGAGGTTTAGTTTGGACTTCATATCGGGATGATCCCCTAAATGTTGATGGGTCCAATACCATCAACAAACTAATAACTCAACCCACAACTGCCACTGGGCTCCAAAACATTTGTCCAACCAAGGGTCCAAGACTAGTAACTAAACCTGCCAAGGGCTCTAGACCATTTGTCCAACAAAGACCCCAAGACTACTAACTCAACCCAATCTGTTATAGGGCTCCATAGTGTTTTTCAAACCAAAGCTCCATGAACTAATAACTCAACCCAAGCTAAGGAAACATGAGAACCAACCAAAACAAAACAATGAAAATAAACCCAGAATTGCCATGGCTATCAAGGGAATCACAAGGCTAGGGAATCAATTCTCAATCCAGGTAATCCTCCATGACAATGATAGATCATGCCCAACAATCCACATGCATATGCCATGCATGTCCAAACTAGTGAAGAAATCATAAATGCAACTCGGTACCTATAAGAAAATCTGATGTAGTTGCTGATGTTGATGCCTTGTTGTGCCATCCTTCTCCTCCTTTGCCTTCTTCCTCCAAGAATCCAAGTATGCCACATTCTCCAAGAGTGCTCCAAGAAAACTCTAAGTATCCAAGAGTATGAGAGAGAGATATATAAAGTGAGGGAGCTCCAACACTGAATTGATGAAAGGCTACCAACTGATCCTCAGAATCATGTTTATGAATGAGGCCTCTATTTTCTTCATTTTCCATTATTTTCCTTCATTTTCCTCCTCACATGTAACCTGTGACCTTTCACCTCCTTTTTCTCCTAATCTCCATTATTTTCATAAATAATTGTGCCAAAATTCCTTTCAATGCCTCAACCTTTTCCTTTGCGAATTTCCTTAGCCACAAACAACCAAATGAACACCCCCTAGGATGTCTTTCCCTACACTCGGCTTGGAATAAGTGTCCCATTCATCCGTGGTTATTGTTTTTAAATTTATTACATGGAATTTTCACCAGGGCTATTACAAATCAACTGTTATAATTGATTCTAAAAT
>APFE031241371.1:93278-133333 GCA_000404065.3 Pinus taeda | reverse complement strand
GTTTCTTCGTGGATGAAGCCCAAACTGGGTGAACCGCGTATATGTATGTCTCTCTTGTTTTATGCATTTTTTGTGTTTATATTTCTGTAATATTTTATGTGTTCCATTCCTTTATAATATATAATTATCTTACAACTAGTATCAAAGCCGAAGGTCTATATGGCTGATAAACTCACAGGAGAGAAGGGTTCTTGGTTCGAGTAGGAGCAATGGCGAAAGAAGGTAGGTTTAGGGTCGAAAAATTCAATGAACAAAACTATCAACTGTGGAAGATGCAGATGGAATATTATTTGTACCAGAGAGATCTGTACCAACCATTGAGCAGAAAGACAAAGAAGCCAACGAATATGACAAACAAAGAATGGGATCTTCTCGACAGTAAAGCACTTGGAACAATACGGTTGTGCCTAGCGGCATCAGTAGCATTTAATATTTCAAAGAAAACAACATTAGAGGGTCTAATTTTGACATTGGCCAAACTATATGAAAAGCCTTATGCCTCAAATAAGGTATTTCTTATGAAGTGTTTATTTAATATGAAGATGTCAAAAGGTGGATCTGTTGCTGATCATTTAAATGAATTTAATACAATTACGAGTCAGTTATGTTCTGTAGGGGTAATTTTTGATGATGAAGTTAGGGCTCTTTTATTTCTATGCTCATTTCCAAAAAGTTGCAATTGTTTAGTTATGGCCATTAGTAACTCTATCTTTGGATCTAGTACTTTAAAATTTGAGGATGTTGTCGGTGCAATCCTTAGTGAGGAAATGCAATGGAAAAGTTGCAGTGAGACATCAAGTAATGCTTTGACTGCAGAGACTAGGGGAAGAAAAATGAAAAGAGGAAAGAGCATGGATATCGCAACAAGTCAAGAAAAGACAGATCCAAGTCCAGATTGGGGATAGCGTGTTGGACATGCGGAAAGAAAGGAAACTTGAAGAAAGACTGCAAGTCCCAAAACAGAAAAGAAGGAGACGTGCAACAAGAAACTAATCATGAAGCGAATGTAATAGGTGATGTGTTGCAAGATGCTTTGATTCTTTCATTAGAAAATATTATTGATGTCTGGGTGGTAGATTTAGGGGCTTCATTCCATGCCACACCTGATAGAAAACATTTTTATGATTATGTTCAAGGAGATTTTGAACAGGTTCGTTTGGGTGATGATAAACCCTGTAAAATCATTGGAATGGGTAGAGTTTTCATAAAACAACAAAATGGAAATCAGTGGCTATTGAAGGAGGTAAGGCATGTTCCAGATCTGAAGAAAAATCTGATTTCAATAGAGCAGTTGGGAGGTGAAGGTTGCATAACTACTTTAACAGATAAAACCTGGAAGGTCACTAAAGAATCCTTGGTAATCGCGAAAGGAGGAAAGGTTGCTACACTGTATTTATGCAATGGTATTTCTAATTTTGTTAATGCTTTAAACTCTACAAGAGAAGATACGACATTGTGGCATCATAGGCTCATGCACATGAGTGAGAAGGGGATGCAAATTCTTCACTCAAGAAATTTGTTGCCAGGTTTGAAGCATGTCGATTTAAAATTCTGTGAGAATTGTGTTTATGGAAAACAGAAGAGAGTCAGATTCGTTAGAGTTGAGAAAGAAAAGAAGAGCGAAAAATTAGAGCTTGTGCATACAAATGTATGGGGACCTGCTCAGGTATCATCTCTTGGTGGCTCTCATTATTATGTTACTTTTATTGATGATGCAACTAGAAAAACCTGGATTTATTGTATTCGAAATAAATCTAATGTATTTGATATTTTTAAGAAATGGAAAGCTTTAGTTGAAAATGAGACAGGAAAAAGGCTGAAATGTCTCAGATCAGACAATGGGCATGAATGTTGCAGCAAAGAGTTTGATAGTTACTGTTCAAACAATGGAATTCGTAGAGAGAAGACAGTTCCAGGAACACCGCAAGAAAATGGTGTATCAGAAAGGATGAACATGACAATCATGGAGTAAGGTGCATGAGATTGCATGCAAGATTGCCTTTACAATTTTGGGTAGATGGTGTAGATAGTGTTGTTTATCTAATAAACAGAGGGCCTTCAAGTTCCTTGGATGGTGGTATTCCTGAGGAGGCATGGACAAGTAAAAAGGTAAACTAATCTTTCTTAAAAACTTTTGGTTGTGAAGTCTTTGTCCACATTAATAAGGAAAATAGAACAAAGCCTGAGGAAAAATCAAAGAAATGTACCTTTATTGGATATGGTGTTAATGATTTTGGTTATCACTTTTATGATTATGAAAAACACAAAATTATTAGGAGCAGATATGTCATATTCAATAAAAAGGTTTTGTATAAGGTTCAGTTGCAGGAAAAGAAACAAGAAAAAGAAAACAGAGAATACACAGTACTTGACGAGATCATAGGAAAAGTGATGGTGCCTGAAAATCATAATGATCAACAGCCAGAACAACAAACACTAGCAACAAGCACCTCAAACACCTGAAAGTGGTGTTAGAAGATCTACCAGGATAAGTAGACCCCCTGAACGATACTCTCCTTCATTATATTATGTATTGTTGACTGATTCCGGTGAACCAGAATGTTATGAAGAAGCAGTACAGGTAGAAACCAAGAAGAAGTGGGAGCAAGCCATGAAAGAAGAGATGGACTCCTTATCACATAAATAGACTTGGGACTTAGTCAGGTTGCGTGCAGGTAAAACAACATTGCAGAATAAATGGGTTTACAAGTTGAAGGAAAAATATGGAGGTAGAGAAAGGTATAAAGCTAAGCTTGTGGTGAAAGGGTTTGCACAGAAAAAGGGTATAGAATTTGATGAGATATTTTCTCCTGTTGTTAAAATGACTTCAATCAAAACTATTATAACTCTAGTAGCAACTAAATATTTGCATCTTGAGTAGTTATATGTAAAGATAAACTTTCTCCATGGGGTTTTGGAGGAAGAGATATATATGCAACAACCATAAGGATATGAGGTAAAAGGGAAGGAGAAACTAGTGTGTAGGTTGAAGAAGAGCTTGTATGGCATAAAATAGGCTAGAAGGTAGTGGTATATAAAATTTGACAGGTATATGTCTGAACAAGGTTATACTAGATGTCACTATGATCATTGTGTTTATCTGAAAGGGAAAAATGATGGAAGCTATATTATATTGTTGTTGTATGTAGATGACATGCTTGTTGCAGGTTCTAACATGCAAGAAATAAATGTGCTCAAAAAAAATTGACAAACTCATTTGTAATGAAGGATTTGGGTGCTGCAAAACAAATCGTTGGTATGAGAATAACTAGAGAGAGGAAGAATCACAAATTAACATTGTCTCAAAATGAGTACATAGAAAAGGTGTTGAAAATGTTTAATATGCAGAATGAAAAACCAGTTAGTATACCTTTGGCTATCCATTTCAAATTAAGGAAGAGTGACTCAAGACTCAGGAAGAAATGGCTCATATGTCTAATGTTCCATATGCATCAGCAGTTGGAAGTTTAATGTATGCAATGGTCTGCACAATGCCTAATATTGCACATGCAGTGGGAGTTGTAATAAAGTACATGAACAATCCAGGAAAATAATATTGGATGGCGATGAAGTGGATTCTCAGGTATTTGAGAGGTACCACAAATCAAGCATTATGGTTTGGTGTTTCAAAAATTTCTCTACAGGGATATGTTGATGCAGATATGGCGGGTGATAGAGATAACAGGAGAAGCACAACAGGGTATGTTTTTATTGTAGGTGGAATATCTGTCAATTGGGTCTCAAAACTACAAAGTATTATTGCACTATCAACAACAGAAGCAGAGTATGTTGCTGCTATAGAGGATAGTAAATACATGATCTGGTTACAAAGGTTTCTAGATGAATTGGGTAAGAAGCAAGAGTTGGGCAAGTTATACAGTGAGAGCCAAAGTACCATACATCTTGCAAATAACTCTACATTTCAGTGCAAGACTAAACATATATAGCTCAAGTACCATTTCATACTGTCAACGTTGGAAGATGGAAAATTGAAGCTGGAAATGGTACACACTAGCCAAAATCTTGCAGATATGTTAACAAAAGTTGTAACCATGGAGAAACTGAGAACCTAGTTAGTTTCAATTGGTCTTCAAGTATGATGAAGAATATGAGAAACAACTAGGTCCAAAGTGGAGTCATCGTCCAACAAATGAAGCAGTAGTGGAGTTTCTATAATAAGTCTCCAAGTGGGAGATTGTTGGGTGTGGAGCCTGATTATCTTTTGTATTCAAAGGTATCAATGCATTGGACCCCAATTCGTAATGGGGCGGCAATGTCGCCAGTAAAATATTCGCTGAAGGGGGGGTCTTGGGGGGGCGGCTACCCATAACTCCATGAAACGGTTAGGAATAAAAGTAAGCATCAAAACAATGATATAAATGCAACTACTTTTCTGGACCCCTACCATCCATGACTCGCATTTCATCAAACATGTCACAAATATGCACTCTATAGGTGTTAACAACATATCTAAGCATAGGGGTCTCATACTTATCTGAGAATCACTAAGAAGCATTGATTCCTTAACACATTATTTGCATTATCATCTATTAGGTCATATATTCATCGATCATTCATTTAGAAATCAAAACCCAGTGAGACCGATACATCATCACTATCATAAAACATACTCATAAGTAGCATATAAACATTAGAAATAATACAGATACAACAAGCATAGAATCCACATATAAACCAATACATTTACACATGAAATACCAAGGAGAAGGAAATCCTATTAATGAATACAAAATTCAAGCAAGTTTGGGACTTTCGTACACCACCCGACCATATATTGGCGTAACCAAATCTTTTTTTCATCCAATCACCATTGTTTCATATTTCAAGAATGAATTTGCGACTCGTATCCAAAACTAAACTATTGCTTGCATTACCACAATCCACACGAAATCACTAGGCCCTAAATAAGCATGGTTGTTTTCTCATTTCTCCACCTAAACCATGAGGAATTTTCATCTCTGTTAGTCTCTAAGATTTACTGCAATCAACACCGGATCACTAGATCGTAACCAAGACTCCGGTCTTTGGGATTTACCATATATCCCATCCTGCAATTCCTAGGCCTAATTGAGTCTCCACCCTCTAGGATTTACCATATATCCTTTCTTGTGATTCCTAGGCTTGATGGAGAGCACCCACCTCTAGGCTTTAATTTATATCCCTGCATTCACCGATCGAGCATTCCTAGGCCCACTGAGGTAACGAAAAATTCATCTTTATTGCAACCCATAATCCGGTTCAGGGGTGACTAGACCATGTGTTCTTTCTTGTAGAGATCCACCTCACTTACTTTTGAATGCATCCAGAAATTCATCTCAACCAAAAACATGAGAACCCATCTCACCATGGCTATCTAGAAATGGAAAGGCAAGGCTAAGGAACATTGTCACACTTGGAAAACCCATGCCAATGGCAACAATAGAACCAAGAACAAACGTGCATAATCATGCATGCCAAAACAAGCAAGGAAACCACATATGCAAATCGATACCTGTAAATAATCTCGTTGTAGCTACTTGATCCAGCTCTTCCTTGCTTAATCCTTTATTTTCTTTGCCTTCTTTTATTTTCTTGACCCCATGCTGAAGTGCTCCAAGAAACACTAAGTGTCCAATAATATGAGAGAGAG
This sequence comes from Pinus taeda, assembly GCA_000404065.3. Lineage (NCBI taxonomy): Eukaryota > Viridiplantae > Streptophyta > Pinopsida > Pinales > Pinaceae > Pinus > Pinus taeda. The sequence continues at coordinate 127,683 of APFE031241371.1, read as the reverse complement.
AGCTCCAAAACTGAATTGAAAAGAGTCTATGAACTGATCCTTATAAACGTTTTTATCAATAAGGCCTCTATTTTCTTCATTTTCCATTATTTTCCTTCAATTTCCTCCTCACATGCAACTTGTGGCCTTTCACCTTCCTTTTCTCATAATTTCCATCATTTTCATAAATAAAATTCAAATTAATGCCTTATGTCTTCCGAAATCCATTTCCATTGCCTTTGCAAATTTCTTTAGCCATAATAAACCAAATGAACACCCACTATGATGCTTTTCCAAAATTCCACTTAGAATATGTGTTGCATGACCTTGATCTTATATTATTTTTACATGCATTTCTACCAAGGTTGTTACAAAACTACTACCGTAAGCCACCATCGTGTTTGAGCATGAGCGTGCAATCCAAAAGTATGTTTAACCATAAAATTTAATAAAAATGAAAGTTCATTCCTTGCATGTTTATTAAGTGGATGATGTGTACAATTATTTTTTATTAAGTGTGTTTGAATTTGGTAAAATTATGGATAAAGGAGGATATTTGAAAAGGTCTTTTATCGAGGCATGGTTGTGATTGGGTCCTTTATTTAACTCACTTTGGAAATACACCACATTTTTTTCTCATTATTTGCGTTGGGTCATAAAAGAAATATTGTGGTATAAGGTTTATTGTGTGGTTGAAATTTTATTATAGGGAGACGATATTAATGGTGGCTTTACTGATTAAATAATATATATGTTTAAGTAATTTGGTTGTATTTAATTAAGTGGAGGTTGGGAAAAGGTTTTTTTGACATTAAAATTTGAATAAAGTTTGGCTAATTGAATTTATTCTGTTAAAAGTTAAGTTTGGGTGAAGAGAATATTTATAAACATTTCTTTTATTGGTGAGTTGGGGAATATTTGGAATTTTTTAAATGGAAAAATTCATTTTTTGATTCATATGCAATTGCGTGCACAAAGTTAGATGGAGAAGATCACACAAATTGGAAATTTAAGTTATCGATGATATTGGAAGGAGTCCATGCTTGGTTAATTGTGATGGGAGATGAAACCAAACTGGTGGAAACACCAACTTCAGTTCAACTTTGGGAGCACAAAGAGACAAGCCCAAGGTAATATTGTGAATGTCTGTAAAACACAATATTATTCCACATATCACGTATTATGCTACATATCACGAAACCTACGAAACGCTTAAAAAGTTATATGAAATTCCCAGTACTAATAGAGTACTATTTTTAAAGAAGAATATTTTCTCCATTAATAAGGAGGTAATTGAAATCATTCGTAAGTTTCTTTATAGAATCAAAGAAATTTTTTATAAGCTTAGTGCTATTGGTAAAAATATTTCAAGAAATGATCTAGCGATAATTACATTCAATGAGATGTTAGATGAGTATCATATGTTTATCACTAGAACTTTATCTTAGGAAAAATATCCTACTTTTGATCAATTAACAAGAATTCTCTTGCAAAATGAAGAGAGAAGGAAGAAAATTAATGGAAAATCTCAAAGTTTAGATTTGTCTTTGGTGATAGAAGCGAAGAATCCATCTAGAGGAAAATCATGGGAACAACACCACCAAGTACAAATACCTATATGAAAAGGAAGGATGTATGCTTATATTGTGGTAAGCTTGGAAATTTTTCTAAAGAATTCCATAAAAATAAATTTTAGGAGTCTAAGAATAGAAGGCATTCAAGCATCTTGTTTCTTGTTGAGTCCATCAAATACTGTTCTTAAGAAAACTTCTTGACATGTTGTTGATGTTGCCGCTACATATTATGCTTTTATTGATGAAAGTGTCACAATGGGATACATCTTAAATTCCCATGAAATCACACATGAACAAAGATGAAACACATAACCAGGATTTCTCTTCCTATCATCCAAACTGCCTACAAAATCACTATTTGTGTATCTAATCAAATCTTCTTTTTTGTGCTTTCATACATTATGCCACAATCTCTAGTTCCTGCTATGTATCTTAGAATTTTTTTTCCTCCACTCTAATTTGTGTCTTTTGGAGTCGCCATAAATTTGGAAATCAAACTCACTCCTTACATGATAGCCAATCTCGTAGCTGTGAGATACATGAGGCTACCAACAAATCTTTTGAATAGATTTGCATTGACATTTTCTCCTTCATCATCCTTGCTTAAGTTTGTGCCTGTTGCAACTGGTGTAGGGATAAGTTTGCAATTTTCCATCCTGAATATTTTCAAGAAACATTTGGCATATCTATTTTGACAAATAAAAATTCCTTTTTAGATTGCTTAACTTCTATGCCAAGAAAATATTTCATGAGACCAAGATCTATCATCTCAAATTATTTCATCATGGCTGCTTTAAATTCATCTACCTCAAAATCACCTGTAAAAATCATGTCATCAACATATAAGAAAATAATCAAAATATTTCCATGCTCATTTACCTTTGTGTACAAGGTAGGCTCAATGCTGCTTTTGCAAAATCTGTTCTTGATCATGTAGTTATCAATTTTTATATACCAAGCTCTAGGCACTTGCTTGACTCCATAGAATGCTTTCTTCAACCTGTAAAATTTCTCTTCATTACTCTCAACTTCATATCCTAGAGGCCACTGCACATAAATTTTGTCTTCTAGAATTCCATTCAAGAAGGCTAATTTCACATACATCTGGTATACCTTCCACTTGTTCTAAGCTACTGTGCCTAGAACTACTCTTACACTATCCAATCTAGCTACTGGACAAAATGTTTCTCCAAAATCTATTCCCGGTTACTGCAAGAATCCTTTTGCTACAAGTCTAGCTTTAAATCTGTCAATTTCACCTTTCTCATTCAACTTTGTCTTGTACACTCATTTCACACCAAAGAGATTTTTGTCTTTTGGAAAATCAACCAAATCCCATGTATAATTCTTTTCAATAGCTTCAATTTCTTCATCCATGGCTAACACCAAATTTTCATCTCTGATTGCTTCTTCAATGAAGAAGGTTGGAATGAGAACAATGCAAAATTTGAAATAACATCCAAATCATCATAAATATCTTTTAGGCTTCTCATCTTTCTCTTACCAGTGTTTGATTCATAACCTGATTGACTATTGGGAGAATCTTGATCTGTTGATCCACTTGAAGATCCATGGTGCTCTAAAAATCTTGGAGTCCTTTTTGGTGTGTCTTTTTTTGGTGTTTTCACCTGTGATTCGTGTTCCTTCTTTTCTGCTACATCATCTTCTTCCATCAGTGGAGCTTGTGCATCAACTGTTTTGTCTATAGTTCCATTCCACGACTCTTATTCTTTGAACACAACATCACTGCTAATTATGGTCTTCTTTATGATAGGGTTATACAATTTGTAAGATTTTGATTGCTCACTATAACCAGTGAATATGCATTTTTCACTTTTATCATCCAATTTTCGTCTTCGCTCCTTAGGCACATGTGCATAAGCTACACATACAAATACTCTGAGATGAGATATGTTGCATGACATACCTCATCATGCTTGTTCTAGTACTCTGTTCATCACGCTTTTTGTTGGATATCTGTTGATTACATAAATAGCACATGCAATTTTTTCTACCCAATACTCATTAGACATGTTTTTTCCTTTCAACATGCTTCTTACAATGTTCATACTTGTATTGTTCTTTCCTTACTACACAATTCTACTGTGGTGTGTACCTAGTTGTAAATTGTCTTCTGATTCCCTGTTGTTTGCAGTAATCATGGATTTCCTTTGAGTCATATTGTCCACCATGATATGACCTCAATATCTTGATTTGTTGATCACTTTGGTTCTTTGCTAATGCTTTGAATTCCTTGAACTTTGCAAAAGTTTTAGACTTCTAGTTCAAGAAGTAGACCCAAGTCTTTTACAGTAATCATTAATGAAAGTAAGGAAGTAACAACTTCCACCAATCGACTGTGTCCTCAAAGGTCCAGACAAGTGTGTTTGCACTAGCTCAAGAGGTTGATTTTCTCTGTATGTAACTCCCTTTGGAGAACTTTCATGGTGTTTCTTTCCCAAGATGCAACACTCACAAGTACTAGCAGGTTCTTTAATGGGAGGTTATCCTCTCACCATCTGTTTCTGTTGCAGCAATCTTAAACCAGAAAAGTGCAAGGGTCCAAATCGAAAGTGCCATAACCAATAATCATCAGAACATGCAACTGTAAATGAACTCCCCTAACCACTATAATTCAAAATTAGAGGAAAGAGTCGGTTTGTTGTCATCTACACCTTTTCTATAAGGTGATTGATTGGGGGATTTTAATATATAACACATTCTTGACACTGAAAGATATCTCTGTATCCTTTCTATTTCAATTGAAAAACACTTAACAAATTATGTTTAAGACTAGGAACATAATATACCTCTGAGATTGTCTTTGGCTCCCCCTGCTTGGTCAGAATGTTGAGCACTCCTTTTCCATCTACTTCCATAGTCTTGTTAGTCCCCAACTTTACCTTTGTTTTCACAGATTTTTTAAATTTGCAACCGAATCCTTGTTGCCTATCATGTTGTTATTGTAACCGTTGTCTAACAAGGACACACTAGCAAAAGGTTCATGAATGGTATGGCAAGCTAGGAACATGGAGTTAGTACTCTTTGTAGTGACATTAACTCTCTAGTTCCCTTGATCAGATGTCTTCTTCTTGCAATCATGAGAATAATGACCAAATTGATTGCAGTCATAACAACTCACCTTTGATTTGCCAACTCTTTGATTATTGTTGAAGCTTTTGTAGTTTCTTCCACATTCATGCTCATGCACTTCTTGGCCATCTCTCTAACCATCATATCTTCTGCTTCATCCTCTACCTCTCATTATACTTCTCCTTCGACCTTTGTCTCTTGAAATAGAAACCTAACTTTTGAAAGTGGTCTCTAAAGAAGAATCCCTATTTCTTTCTATCCTTGCCTCATGCGATAGAATTGATCCCATCAACTCATCAATTGTCAATGATGTCAAATCTTTGGCTTCTTCTATGGCTACTGCCACAAAATTAATTTGGTAGACAAAGATTTAAAGACCTTCTCAATCATTGTTTGATATTTAATCTCTTCACTAGAAATATTTAAGTAATTTATGATAGTTATGACCCAATTCATGAAATAATCAATGTCCTTTGTCTCCTTCATCTCCAGACTTTCAAAATCTCTGTTAGTATTCTGCAACTTAACAATATTGACTTTGACCATACCTGTATTGTTTGTGGCCAAATTATCCCATGCTACTTTTGATGAAGACGTGATCATAATATTTTGGAACAATGCTCGGTCCACTCCCTACTGAATACGCTGCAATGCTTGTGCATTCCTCTTCTTGTCTATCTTCCATTGTTTTGTCTTTACATTACTGAGAGCTCGTGCTTTTGCTTCTTCCTTAGGTTCTAGAAACCCAAACTCAACATAATCCCAGACATCATGTGCCTGCAACGTGGTTTTCATATTAGTGGCCCACACATCATAATCCTTCCCTATAAACGATGGGAACTGGGGCTCAAAATTTGAGAAAGCAATCTTTCTCCAAAAATTGATCTTTAAAAAACCCTAAATTTCTCTTTTTTGTAAGCTTTGTAAAACACTTTGAAAAAAAAATACCCTTTCAAAAAACCCTAAGTTTTTATTTAAAAAAGAACTTATTTTTTTTTTTGCAAAAAAACTGTTATGGAAAACTCTTAGTTATTTTTATATATAAAAGTTTTCCTTTAAGAAATCTTTATATATTAAAACAACAAAAACAAACTTTAATTTTAACTATCTCTTATTTTAATATAAGCTTCCCACTCAACGTATCAAAAGAACTTCTGTCTCAAAAAGTCAACAGACTTTGTTTAAAGAATTAGCTTTTAAACACGTTATACAAACCACATTAAGATTTTATGATACTAAAGCTTCTCTGGTGGTGAGGTCATGCATTTAACGCCTTTTATGATGACTAAACCCTTCGTTAGTCCTCTAATGCCACACAAACCAGCGTGACCCCCGTGCATCTGAATCGTGCTAAGTATTTTACTTTTAACGCGACTTTCTGTTGAGCCTTGGTATGTTATAGTGCTCTGTGTATATCTGTACGATGCGTTAATGCTCAAACCATGAGAAAAAAACATATTTTTACTCTCACATGGACCACTGCAAATCCGTTCTTCTTCACTCTGTGTAACCTCGCTCTAATACCAATTTGTTGGAAAGGCAGAGGATACAAAGAAAAAATATTTGACACATAAAACACAAGATGCTACTCTTCTATTGATCACACAAAACACGATGCTTACAATGAACCCGGTGAAGGGTATTTATCCATTTCCAACTTGCTACTCGCCTAAAATATCTTGACAAGCAACCACACACTAAGTCGTCTATCACTTAACTTGACTTGACTCAATCAAACACTCAATCAATCAATCACTCAGCTAACTGACTCTCTATGTTTAGCCAACTCCTTATGCAGGGGTCGTTATCTTATTTTAACAACATGATGTTTCTAACACATGTGGTTGGTACCTCTAACTCATGAGAAACTCCACCAACTCACTTCTTCACCCAGAATGGTCCTTCATACTTACTGTTCAAATATCCTACAATCCATTTCGGTGGCCGGAACAAAACCATAGTAATCCTAAAAAAAACCATGTATCTAACATCAAAGTGTTTGTCCCTCCTATCCTTGTCTTCCCATTTTTTCATTCTCCCTACTGCATCATTCAGGTGCACCTGTGCTAACTCCAAGGACTCCTCCCATGCTGTCAAGAATATCTTCACCTCTCAAATCCTCAAAAAATCTCTCAGTAACACGATGTGTGGAGCAACTGACATCTGTCCATTAACTAACTCAAATGGACTATACCTAGTTGCGTAACTTTCGTACAAGTTTCATATAAACTAAGCCACATCCAAGAGTTCAGGACAATTATTTTTGTGAGCCTTCACATAATGTCTCAAGTAGTCCTTCAATAGTGTGTTGATCCATTTAGTATGTCCATATGTCTAGGGATGTTAGTTCGAACTCTAAAACAACTCTCTCCCCACCAAATTGAACAATGTAGTCCAAAATATTCCAGTGAAACGCAGATCTCAATCCTACACAATACTCAAAGGTACTCGCGAGTACCTCACAATGTACTTGAAGAATATCTTAGTCATCTTCTCGGCTCCATGAGTTATTTTCATTTGAATGAAGGTGGAATAATTGGAAAACTGATCTACAATGACCATGATCCCATTATACCCCTCCACCTGCGGTAACTAAGTAATGAATTCCATCAAAATTCTCATCCAAGTTCTCTATGGAATCAAGAAAGGCTGAAATAATCCTCCCTGTCTCTGGTTATCCAATTTGTTCTGTTGCCAAATGATGCACATATGCACATACTCCTTTACATTCTACCTCACCTTCTCCCAAAAGTACCCGCTCTCTAATAATTCCAAAGTGCGACATTTCCTTTGGTGGCCAACCCAAGTAAAATCATACCAATCCTTCAAGAGGATCCCCTTAAGTCTAGATGACTTCGAAATGTAAAGATGATCATCGAAAAGAAGAGTCCACCTCATAGAAAGAACTTCCTCATCTTCCCTTCCTTCACCTACTTTAGAACATTCTTTGCTTGAGTATCAGTTTGTACACTCACACGTAGTCTAATCTGCATCTCATCAGTCATATGAACTCGAATCCTACTCCTCCTAGCACGAGATTTTCCCTCCTCCTCCAATATTGCCAACCATGCCTTCTTGTTGAGGGCATATGCAACTACATTGAGTCTACCTGATTTGTACTCAACAGTCATGTTGAACTCTTCCAAGAAGTCATGCCAAGGAGCCTGCTTCGCTAACAACTTTGGTTGGATGAAAGATAAATTGTTGCAACATTGTAAGTCTTGACAATGAAGTCCTTCCCAATCAAGTAGTGTTGTCATACTTGAAAACAATGGATGATAGTAGTCGTCTCCTTCTCATGGAACATATATCATTACTCTCTATCCTGTAATTTTTTACTCTGATATGCCACTTGATGCCCATCCTACAAGAGTACTCCTCATATCACAAAATCAGAAGCATCTGTGTGCACATCGGATAGTCTCTCAAACTTAGGTAGCCTTAGTATCGGCGTTGTAACCATCATTTTTTTCAAATCCTCAAATGCATGACGATATCTCTTAGTCTAACTCCATCACTTGTCATTCTTCAACAAGTTTACCAAGGGGGTAGTCACCTTGTAATAGACCTCTACAAACTTCTATTGGTAGTTCCTCATCCCTAAGAATACGCTCATCTAATGGACATTCCTCGGTTTAGCCCAATGCTTTATCACATACACCCTGCTTGGCTCCATCCATATGTGACCTTGACCCACTATGTGTCCAAGGAATGAAATCTCGTTTTGGGTGAACATACACCTCAACTTCTTCAAGAAAAAATGATTTTCTATGAGTGCCTCAAATATCAAATCCAAGTGCTTCTTTTGATCCTCCGTGTTTTCAGTGATTACTATGATATCATCCAAGTATACTACTATGAACGAATCCAAGTATAGACACAAGACATCGTTCATCAAAATGCAAAATGTGGCATTAGCGTTGAACAATCTAAACGTCATGACAAGGAACTCAAAACTCCCATACCTTGTCACTATCACTTTTTTCTTTTCATCATTATTTGCTATATGCACCTGATAATACCCATTCCTCAAATCGAGCTTTGGAAACATTTGGGCTTTTGCAAGATTATCAAAGTAATCTGCAGCAAATGGTAGTGGATAACTATTTTTTATTGTTTTCTTGTTTAATGGATGATAATCAAAACACATTCACAACTTAGTTGTGTCTTTCTTCCTCTGAAACAATACTAGGGCAACATATGGGGACCTGGAAGGTCGAATGAAGCCTACATTAGCCAATTCCTCCAATTATCACTTCAACTGCTCCAATTCTGACCCTGATAATCGATAAGGAGCTTTTGTTGGTGGTTCCTTGCCTGACTCTAGCTTAATGTGATGGTCCACTGCACATCTTTTTGGTAGTGATTTCATAAACTCATCGAGCATCTGATCTGCATATTTGGCTAATACATGATAAATATTGGTTGGAATAGGTTTCCCCACTCCATCATCATGCTCAATCTCTTGAATGAAGGTCACATATGTCTCAACATCCAAATCTCGCATTTCCCTACTCTACTTAGTGCAGAAACATGTTCCACCTTAACTTCCTTCCTTTGCTGGTGAGTAGGAAAAGTCCACATCCATGTGTCCTCAATCAACATAATCTCATCACAAAATTGAACAACAATGGCTTTGTTTTCATTAAAAAAGTCCTACCCCAATATCATGTCAAAGTTGTTCATCTTCATCACTGTGAAGTCCAAAAAACCCTACCAATCTGCAACTCAGACCAACACTTCACTTGCCAATCCCAACACTTTGGTCCTTGAGCTCACTTCCTTGACCTCCACCTGCTTGGGGGTAAGATGAAACCCAACTTCCTTTGCCATCCCCGTTGCCATAGAATTATGTGAGGCAATTGTGTTCTTTTTGCCACATTCTTGGCATGGTTCTTACATGGTTTCTTAAGGCCTTGTCAGTGGCTCTAAGAGCTCATATCTTCTCAGAAGTATTGGTATGATTGACATTCTATGTTTTGATGGTGCTCTTTCCTTTCAGCTTGTCAGTCAACTCATTTTGGTTCTTGTACTTGGTATCTATTGTTTCAAGTGTTAGCTTGTAGACTCTGATTATCGCACACACGTTGTTGAACCTTCAATTTAGCCTTGGTCAATGGTGGTTCACTTTGCTTCGGTATGGGATGGAACTTGCAGTGGTTGCGACTTGAAAGATTTCGTTTTGGTCTCTTACCACTGCACACCTTAGTAGACCTTGTCTTTGGTTTTGTTTCATGACATAAGGCTAAGCCTTTCATGGAATATGTTCTAGAGTCCTCGTGGTTTTGGTAGTTGCATGAAATTAATTCAAAGTTGTTATATGCTTTTATGTAATGTTTTCATATCTCTGGGTACATGGATTTTGTTTGTGTGAATGAATCTCATTTGGACTCGAGGGTTTTTCAAGTCTTTTGCCTAGATCTCTATTTTGAGGAAAATCTAAATATAGATGTAATTGTTATGTAAACGTTTCTTCCGGAAATACAAAGTGTTATTATTTAAAAAAAATATAATAAAGATGTGAAAAGTTTTTTTAAAATCAATTTTAATGGAAAATTATTTTTAATGATAGAATTAAATATATCTTTCCTTAAAGAGAAATTAGTGATTAAATTTTCATAAAATTCTACATCTCCGAAATAAATTTCGAAGACAAAAATTTGTCCACTTCATACAAGCTATCCACCGTTATACCTCCATATATAGACAGGCTACATTGAAACTTCGAAACCTTCTCTATATAGCTTTACTTTACATCTATACATATTTTTTTTAGAGAGATATGGTAAATAAAACAAAATGAACTTCTCACCGTAAATTATCAGTGTCGATGAATTTATCGGAAGTCAAAGTATATGAAACTGATGATCGCGAATTATATTATTTTCAACTCATTGCGAGTTAAAACTATTTGTAATTATCTTCACTGATATTTTCCCCATTCAGAATGCCAGGATAGTTATCACGTATACAGATTGTATAGTCCAACCCAATTTTACTTATGACACACGCGAAAGAAATGAGTATAAATTTATTAATTTATTTGATCATCAAACTATCGTTTACCGAATCTCGATAGCCTTCGACAGCAAAGTGCAGGACCAGTTCATGGATATTTTTTACCTTGAAGTGGGAAAACATCCATTTGTCACTGGTAGCGTTTAATATGCTGGGACTCTGGGTGAACCTACACAGAATATATAATACTTCTGTAAAAGGAGTTTGAGCAAACACGGAACCGTGAATATTTTAAATGCACCGATAAATTCGAACAGCCGGAATATTTAAAAGCATCTTTTAGACATAATGGTAGAAATTAAAAAGTTGTGTCGACTTACCATTTCAATAAATTAGAAAAATAATACGTATGGATCTGCATTTCTTATTTAAAAAAAATTGAAAGAAAAGGCAATGCATACATCATCATTATGTAGTCATAATGGGAGACTGAGAATATGAGAATACACTCAGGCAATATTATATATGGGCATAATGGGAGAGTGGGAAACTGAAGGACAGGGCAGGCATGCGAGATGAGAATGTGGCCATCTAAAAGTCAACAAACCAATAACTTGGCATTTTTCTCTTTGTCGTTACTTTTGGCATTTTGTTGTTCGAGCAGTATATAGATGCCATGGCTTCCACATACTAATAAAGTTTTCATTGAAAAATATTAACCAAACAATACCAGTCTATTAGAGATAAGATATGCGTCGTTTTTCAGATTCGACCAAACTTTATTGGCGTGAAACACGAAGGATGAAGGAAGTTTTAGCACGGCTTTACTACCAACAAGGTTAAAAGAATATGTTTATGGACGCTAAAATATTAATTAAAACGTTAGGTTTAAAATGTAATTTATAATAATAAATTATAAAATAAATTATATATATATATATATATGTATGGATGGTATTATTATTAAGTTTCTCTTTTACCTTGATGATATAGTTTTTTTTGGGTAAAAGCCATGATGACTTGATCAACTAATTTAAGACATTTTATGACTATTGTTCCAAGATGGTATGATGGTTAATATCGACAAGACTAAAATCATGATAGTTAAATCTAAAAAGATCATTCATGAAAATTTCATCTATTATAACAACTCTTTGTTATAAATATTTGGCTATTGACATTCATTATAAGCTTATTATGTGCTTGAAAAGAATTGCAACGTTGTTGATTTTTGAATTTGGAGTACAAAAAGGTTCCTCTTTGAAATCATCATCACCCCTATTGTCATATATGGTTGTGAAGTTTGGATTTGCAGTATATCTAGAGAGTCCTGGAGAAATATTGAGACTATTCAAAAGAAATTCATAACCTACAATCTCAATATCAAGGGAAATACCCCCTATCCTATCCTCCAGATTGAAGTTGGCTTCTCCCTTACTGAAAGTAGGGCTATGCTTAAATATCTAATGTATAAGAAGAAGCTTTACAACATGGAATCCAAGAGGCTTCCTAAAATTTCTTTTAACTTTAGTCAAAATCCCCACCTTCGCCTCAAGGGTGGATGGCATAAAGATGCGCAGTCTTGGCTCGAACATTGGGGGATAAACGAGGAGATCATCGTGGGAAGCAAGGATAGTGTCAAAGATTCTATCATCTCCAAATTTAAGAATAAACTATGGAATGATAAGGAGCTCGAGGGTAAAAGGAAGCTAAGGTTTTATAAGGAGGTAATCAGCCCCACCCTTGAGAACCAAAATTATCTTTTTGCTCTTTCCAACTCGAAGAAAAAGATAAACATCACTAAGATTAGAATTAATTTTCATTAGCTTCGAAGTGAAACCCAGCAGTGGTCTACTCCTAAGACTCCTTGGGACGATAGAATTTGTCAGTGTTGTGATACTAAGAGAGTGGAGGATGAAAAGCACTATCTTTTAAATTGTCCAACCCTTACTAACATCCGCACTCATTTCTCTAAAATCTGTCACACTTCTAATCTTCCTGACTTGTTAAGTCAACCCAACTATACTTATCTTGGTGCCCTTGTTTCCTTTCTTTTTAAGCAGAGAAATAAGATTCCAAAGAATTACAATTAGATTCTTCTTCTTCTTAAGAGTGGTTAGACCACATTGATCTTAATAGACGTTAATAATCCATATCATCATATATAAAGTAGTATTTGTTAAAATAATTTCAATATAAAACAAATATATTAATAATGATATTTAATATAATACAAAATTGTATTACTTCATATTGATTTATATATATATATATATTATATATATGGAGAATTTATGATTATAGAGTATTTATAAATGGTTATCAAAATCGCAGTAGCTTTAATATAGCGGTTTTAGACCTTTAATATAGCCAGATTTTAAATGTTTCTTTCTAATTATGGAAATTTTTGAACTAAACCACTTTAGAAAAAGAAACCTTTCAAAATTAATAATGTTAATAATAATATTTTTACCCTTATTCAATTTAATTTATATTTTAATTTAAAATGTATTTATTAATATTTTTAACTCATTAATTAATGGAAAAATTTTGTAATTTTTTTCGGGACAAAATCATATATATTATTTACAAATATAATAAAATAAATGAATATATGAAACATGATAAAGTAAATATAATGGAATTTTCATAAGGAAGTAAACAAACAAATAAATTTTATAACTTTGTTGTGCGTATCTTATATGGATATCATGATTTTCATATGAAAAAGTATTGACTATATAAAATGGTAATTTAGATATAACTTTAGAAATAAATGTTGGTAAGTGGATTTCATTTTGGTAAGTGGATTTCATTTTATATGCATATGAATGGTCACAAAATAAAGCATAAAATTTACATAATAAACCATTTTATAAGAAAAATGACGCAAATGAAATTTCAATGGTAAGGAAAGCTTGAGAAATGAAGAGAATGATATGATTCTAGATGGAGCAAAGAAGAAACATTGGTGATAGCGCACATGACATCAATAAAGACGACAATAAAGAGAAATAAATAATGATGGACAATCAACAATGAATGTTCGTGAGACTCACACATTATATCTGTAAACATGTCTATGGTGTCGTGTTTGAGTATGTACCTGATATATTTTTGAGTGAAATGTGAGAATTTTTGTACCTAAATCAAATGTGTGTTTTATGAGACAAGATTACTCCCACGAAGATTGAAGTATATAGTTTATGGTTAGCTAGAAACCATCGGATGTGAAGTTTCATGGTTAGCCAATGCTACTTCATGTTACTTTCATGTTTCTGGTAAACATAAACCATTAAGATGTGACAGTTTGTGGTTAGAAAAGAAAACTTCATGTAGATGGGATGTTTGTGGTAAATAGAAAATACTTGAGGTATGATGGTTAAGGGTCATCCATATAAAATCGAAAGGCACAATGTGAGAATATTGTTATGGTTAAAGCAAGGAAAACCTAGAATAGTGATAATGTAAGGGGAGTTATATGTAAATGTATAGAAATGAAGCCATGTGATAGAAGAATGGTTGAATGAAACATGTTCATGAAGGGAATTCTATTATAGTTGTGGTAATGCAGGAGCATCAAGCTATATCAATTCACTTTGATCTGAGCAGTCAAAATCATTACCGAAGAGGGTTGGTCCTCTTAATTTTCTTTAATTTTTTCTCTATAATAAGTTGTTAGGACTTCCCACTTTGCAATGAACCAATTGAATTTGTTAGCCTAGGTGTTTTATAGTCTAATTAATTAGGTATTGATTTGTTGGAGGATTTGAATGGGATATACTTGTAAATCCCTTCGAATAAGGATAGTGAGTATAGAAAGAATTCGTAGGGCCTTGGGAGCACGCAAATTCACTGTAAAATCAAGTCATTAAGGGCAATAGTTATCTCTGTGTTTTAGTTTTTTTCAATCAGTTGATTAAGAATAATATTTGTATCTTGCATCGCTCTGTGTTGATAAATAAATATATAAGTTTGGTTTTTTGTGTTGAGTGTGGATTTTTTGTTGTTAGAATTTGTTGTAAGTGTTTAACCACCAATACAGATATGACATAAGCAGGGCGCAGAGGGGACTTTGAAACACTATTGGGAGAAGTCTTTATAGAGGTTGCGATGAGTTAGCTCATCTATGTGCTCAATCTTTGTAGATAAGTTGGAGATCTAGATCAGATTAAAAGATCATAAGATCCACTGAACAAGGGATCAGATCAGTCGAGGCCATGGTTGTGTGTAAGAGACGAAAAGCAGAGGTACAATAAAAACACTTGTTTGCATATCCTCCCACCAAGAATGAATTAAACACACCTTGATAGTAAAAATCCTTCAACCGATGGAAGATTACCGCAACATGTGCTTCAGTTTACTGTGGAAACTAAAGGATCAAAGAAACTAGGATTTTCTTCAATAATCGATAGTTTTCAGATGCAATAATTGTTGGAAGGTCAGAGAGAGAAAATTGCAGAAGTGGTGAAGCTGGTACAATCCAAGAGTTTAAGGCTATTATCGAAAGAGGATCTTAACCTCTTTTGAGCTAAAAAAAGAAATTTTTCCTTGGTAGGCCATCATTTGATATTAGAGGGTAGGAATACAATCTTTTTCTTAGAACTTCAACAAATATGCCAGCTAGGATTGGAGGAGATGGCATAGGTTGGGGAAGATTGATAGAAATGCAGTACTGTTTGAGGAGATTATACATCTTTGCACAATAATGGAAGTAATGGAGACTACTCAGAGGAGAGCACCTAATGAGGGACATGTCAGTGCTAAAGAATAAGAGGAAGAAAGTGAAGCAGCCAAATTTCTCAAGGCGTTAGAAAAATCAAGTGGAAGACTGAAGGTGAAAATACCCCTATATAAAGAAAACCTTGATGTGGAAGAACTGATTGATTGGATCAGTTCATTAGATAAGTATTTCGACTATGACGAGGTCAAAGATAAAAAGAAGGCGAAATTTGTAGCTACCAGATTGAAAGGTCAAGCATCCATTTGGTGGGATTAGCTACAAATATCGAGAGAAAGAAAGGGAAAACTCAAGATTAAGTAGTGGGATAAAATGGTGAGTATATTAAAAAGTAGGTTTATGCCTAAGGATTATTAGTTAAACTTTTTTAGACAATTACAGAACTTAAGACAAAAAGGGATGACTGTCAAAGAGTACATAGAGGAGTTTTACAAGTTGAGCATTACATCAGGACGTGTTGAAGATGACATAGAAAAGGTGTTGAGGTATATCAATGGCTTGAGATATGACATACAACATGAAATCAATCTTCGAAGTCTGAAGACAATTGAAGGTTCCTATCAAGCAGCTTTAAAGGCAGAGGAGCAAATATTGAGAAAACAAAGTTAGATAAATAGAGGTAAAGGTCCAGCAAGAGGAAGAGGAGCTTCTAGACCAAGATTCTAGAATTTTTAAAATGAAGCAGAAGGTTCAATTATTTGGACATCACAAAGGGGATACTTTGATAGAGGAAGATTTGGAATGATAGGAAGAGTTGGAGGAAGAGAAATATGGTTCTAGACATGCCTTGGGATTGTCCTAAAAACAAACCAGCAAATTAAAGGGATGTAAATATAGTTGAGACAAAAGAAGAAAACCATTAGGTCAAGGGGAAAGAAGATCCACTTGAGGTGGGAAAGTCTTTTTTGTTAAAAAGAGTGTTGCTTAAGGTAGAAAAGTAAGAAAATGAACTAGCTCAAAGGAAAAGTCTATTTAGGACTACGTGCAAGTCTAAAGAGAAATGACGAAAGGTTGTGATTGACAGTGGGACCATTGGCAATATTGTCTCCAAAGAGATGGTAGAGAAATTGGGGTTGTTTAAGATGGTACATCCTACTCCCTAAAAAGTGTCTTGGCTGTAGAAAGGACATCAGTGGGACCACTGGCAATATTGTCTCCAAAGAGATGGTAGAGAAATTGGGGTTGTTTAAGATGGTACATCCTACTCCCTAAAAAGTGTCTTGGCTGTAGAAAGGACATCAGCTCTTGCTGAAAGAACAATGCAGAGTGGAGATACATATTGGTACATATAAAGATGTGGTATTGTGTGATGTAATTCCAATGGATGTGTGCCATATATTACTAGGAAGACCTTGGCAATTTGATAGGAAATCCATTCATGATGGTAGAATAAATACATATACCTTATATAAGGATGACAAGAAGCACACACTTTTTCCTTTGAATGATGAAGTGAACAAAGGAGTGGCTGGAAATAATGTTTCAATGATTAGTGGAAAAGGTTTTCTATGTGAAGTAAAAAAGGAGAAAGAAATGCATTTTTTTGTTGTGGGTAAACCTAAGGTAATTTTGACTTCTACTAATTTAGATAATCTACCTATGGAAATTAAGAACCTGCTAAATGATTATGTCAAGATTATTGTTGATGAATTACCCAATGCATTGCCACTAATTAGAAGTATCATCCATCACATAGATTTAATACTTGGTGCAAGTTTACCAGACAAAGAAACATATATACTAAATCCTCAGGAAAATGAATAAGTTAGAAGACAGGTGCAGGAGTTGTTGGATAAAGGGTTGATAAAGGAGATCCTAAGTCCATGTGCAATACTAGTGGTGCTCATTACAACGAAGCGTGGTTAATGGCGCATGTGCATCAACTCGAGAGTGATAAATAAGATCACTACCATGTACAAATTTTCCCTACCATGTATGGATGATTTGATGGATTGCTTGAGTGGTTCAAAGTATTTTTCTAATATATATTTGAAGAGTGAATTTCATCAAATAAGGATGAGAGAGGGGCATGAATGGAAGACTGCATTCAAGGCTAATAGTGGGGTTGTATGAATGGTTAGTGATGCCTTTTCGACTCACTAATGCACCAAGTACATTTATGAGACTGATGAATGAGGTATTAAAAGGATATGCTTGAAAATTTTTGATAGTTTATCTTGATGATATTATGATTTTCAGTTAGAGTAGAGAAGAGCATGTAGAGTATCTTAAGTTAGTTTTGAATAATTTGCAAAAAGAGAAGCTGCTGATAAATTTAAACAAGTGTAATTTCATGAAGAAAGAGATTGTTTACTTTGGATTTATAGTCTCATAAGAATGTTTGAATTGGCCACCTCCAAGGAGTGTATTTGAGGTAAGAAGTTTTCATGGTCTTGCAAGTTTTTATAGAAATTGTATAAGAAGATATAGTTAGATTTGTGCACCAATAGTTGAAATAATAAAAAATAAAACAATCGTTTAAGTGGACAGAGGTAGCACACTAAAACTTAAAACTGTTGAAAAATAAGATCATTGAAAAACTTGTTTTAGCCTTACCAAGCTTTGATAAAACATTCCAAGTTGAGACTGATGCTAGTGGGATAGCAATTGGAGTTTTACTGAGTGAGGAGCAGAGACCTATAGCTTATTTTAGTGAAATTCGAATGAGGCCAAGTGGAAGTACTCATGCCATGATAAATAATTCTATGATGTTGCACAATCTTTAAAGAAATGGAGGCATTACTTGCTGCCCAATGAATTAATTTTGTATTCTGATAATCGTGTACTCTAGTTCATAAATAATTAGCCAAAGTTGAGCCAAAATCACATTAAGTGGGTGTAGTTCTTACAAAGTTTTACCTTTGTAAGTAGCTACACAAGCGGTAAGTCAAATAAAGTTGTTGATGCTTTGAGTTGAGTAAATTTGGCTGTGAAGGACCTGGAGATTGGCATTTTGGGACTTGAAAAAATGATTGACATCTACAAGGAAGATACATTTTAAAGAAAGATATGCAGCTCTTCAAAATCCCATTATTATAATAGGAGCCAATGGTTGGACTACATGATTCAAGGAGGTTTTTTGTTAAAAACAACAAATTGTGCATTCCCAAGTGTTCCATGAGAGAAAATTTGATTAAAGAAAAACATAGTAGAAGATTGTCTGGACACTTTGGACAGGAAAAGACATTCGTTCAATTGAATTCTTTCTCTTATCAGCCAAAAATGCAAACTAATGTAAATATTTTTTTTGAGAAATGCAAGATTTGTCAACATCCCAAAGGAAGGAGCCAAAACACTCAGTTATATCAACCATTTCCGATTCCAAACATGGGATGCAGTAAGCATGGATTTTGTTTTAGGTCTTCCAAAAAATTAAAGAGGACATGACTCTATCTATGTTGTTGTAGATAGATTTTTGAAAATGGTTCATTTCATTGCTTGTAGGAGGACTAGTGATGAACTCATATTGCTAATTTGTTTTCCTCAGAATTTGTAAGATTACATTGGTTGCCTATGAGTATTGTTTCAGAAATGGATACTAACTTCATGGGACACTTTTGGAGGAGTCTCTAGAGGATGCTAGGTACACATATCAGTTTTAGATCAACCTATCATCCTCATATGGATGAGAAAACCGAAGTGGTGAATAGGAGCTTGGGAAACATATTAAGAAGTTTGGTTTATAAAAATCCAAAACAGTGGGATTTAGCACTTGCTCTAGTTGAATTTTCTTACAATGATACTCCTAACACGAGTACAAGAATGAGCCCATTCCATATTTTTTTGCAATGCACCTTAGAGGAGTATATGAGCTTAGAGATTTGGGAAGGCAACATATAAGGAGTGAAAATACTGAAGAATTTGCAGAAAAAATACAGAAATTGGAGGAAGATTTCAAGCAGGGGTTGCAATAAAGAAATAACATGTATAAACAAAGGGTTGATGTGAAGAGGAGAAAATGAGTTCCAAGTTAGTGATTTAGTTATGGTTTACTTGAGTAAACAAATATTTCTTGTAGGAACTTATAACAAATTAAAAATGAAAAAGATAGGACCATGGAGAATTTTGAGGAAGTTTTTTGCCAATGCTTATGAGATTGAGCTGCTAGAAGGCATTGGAATATATCACATCTTTAATGTTGCAGACTTGTAGCCATACAATGAAACAAAAGTAGAATCACAAGTTGAACCTCTAGATTATGGAGTTGAGACTCTAAATTGGGAGGAACAAATGCCAAAGATAGAAAATAAAGAAGTCGAAGTAGTCTTAAAGAGGAGAGTGACAAAGAAGACTAGAGGACAAACATATCATCAATATCTAATCAAATGGAAGGGACATCCAATTGAAGATGCTAGTTGGATGACAACAACAGAGTTAAATAAATATCTAATAAATCCTAAAGTTTTGATGGAACATTCTTTTCTTCCCTGGGAGTCTGATGTAGGAGCATCAAACCATATCGATTCACTTTAACCTGACCAAACAAAATCATTTACCCAAGAGGGTTGGTCCCATTAATTTTCTTTAATTATTTGTTTGTAATAAGTTGTTAAGACTGTCGAGTTGGCAATGAACTGATTGAATTACTTAGCCTAGGTGTTTGTAGTCCAATTAATCGGGGATTGATTTGTTGGAAGATCCAAATGGAATATAGTTGTAATCCCTTCGAATAAGGATAGCGAGTATAGAAAGAATGGGTAGGGCCTTGGGAGCACCCCAAATAAAATGTAAAATCAAGTCATTAAGGGCAATAGTTATCTCTGAGTTTTAGTTTTTTTCAGTACACGGTTGATTAAGAATAATATTTGTATCTCGCATCACTCTGTGATGATAAATAAATATAAAAGTTTGGTTTTCTGTGTTGAGTGTGGATTTTTGGTTGTTAGAGTTTTCTGTAAGTGTTTATCCACCAATACAGACTTAGCATGAGTAGGGCGCAGAGGAGACTTTAAAACGCTATTGGGAGCAGTATTTGTAGAGGCTGCATTGAGTTATGTCATCTCCGTGACCAATATTTGTAGATAAGTTGAGGATCCAAATCTGATTAACAAATCACGAGATCCACAGAATAGGGGATTGGATCAGTCGAGGCCATGGCAGTGTGTAAGAGCCAAATAGAAGAGGTAGCATAAAAATATTTGTTTGTGTATTATCTCACGAGGAAGGAATTAAATGCATCTCGACAGTCATATCGCTTCGGAAAATGGAAGATTACCTCAACAGGCACTTTAGTTTAATGTGCAACTGAAGGATCAGAGAAACTAGCATTTTTTTAAATAATCAGTGGTTTTCAAATGCAATAACCATTGGAAGTTTAGAGAGGGCGAGTTTCAAAAGAGGTGAAGCTGATATGATCCAAGAGTTTAAGGCTATTTATTGAAACAAGATCTTAACCTTTTCTGAACTAAAAAAGGAAAATTGGCCTTAGTTGGCCATCAAGTGGTTTCAGTGGTTTGTTACCTGTGCATTCGATGGATGGTTGGGCATGTCAACATTAGATACATGTGATAAAAATGCTACATTGGAAAAACAATAAATATTGATAATTAGGAGGATCATTTCTTTCCAAAGAAGACAAGATAGGTATTTTGAAGAATATATTTCTCCATTAAGAGGGAATGTTAGAGTGCGTGGCAGAAATGTATTGTTCCAATTCGTTCTTCTAGATTATAATAACATATTAACAGGGGGAATGTGAGATAGAGTAATCTCAATAAATAAATATATTAGGATCAACTTTAACATGTTCATGGACTATGTAAGAGACAAATATTTCTAGAAAACAAGTGAGTACAACATATGGAACCCATGCATTTCAGTAGATGGATTTCTTCTTTTATGGATATAAATGGTCAATGGTTATAGGAAGAAGTAAAAAATTCATGGGATAATCAATTTTTATGCAAGAAAAAAAATAAGGATGTAGAAGACATTTCAATGGTAAATAAATCCAAAAAAGTCAAGGGAATCATAAGATTTTGATACAACAAAGAAGAAAAGTTGGTAATACTAGACATGAAAGTATTTTGGCAACAATTAAAAATAAATGATGATGGATAATCAAAGATGAAATTTTGTAGGACACACATTATATTTGTAAATAAGTATATGGTATCATGTTTTAGTATGTACCTAGTATACCAATTATTAAAGTATGATAATTTTATTTACCTAAATAAAATGTGAGTTTAATGAGGAAAATGTAATCCCATAAAGATTCTAGTGTATAGTTTGTGGTTTGCTAGAAACCATCTAATGTGAAGGTTCATTAACAACCATAAGTAGTTTATGTTGATGTGATGTTTTTGGTAGATAGAAACCTCTTGATATGTGAAATTTCATGGGAAACCAAAATCGATTCATGTTGAAATCATGTTTGTAGCAAACAAAGACAACTTGAGATGACAATTCACGATCATCCACAAAAAAACCCAAAGGTGTAATGCAAGAGTGTGGTTATGGGTAGACCAAGGAAAACCAAGCATAAAAATTATGTACGGTGAGTTAGAGGTACATATATAGACATAAAGACATGTGATGGAAAAATGGTTGAATGAATCATGTACACACAGAACATTCTACTTGACTAATTGTTGGATTTTTTGGTTACACATGCATTCCGGTGGATGGTTGTTCCTTTATATGGATGTGAAAATCATAGAAGTATGATGTAAATGTTAGGTTGGATGAAACATGTACATTTTTAATCACCATTTTCATATGTTACAAGAGGAGATTAATTAGATTTTGTAAAGGATACATTTTTCCATTAAATTGGAGTGTTAGATTTAATGTGATCAATGTAATTTTTTGAATGCATTGTTATAAATTATTATAGTTCCAATGTAGTCTTCCAGAAGGTTGTTCCTTTCCAAGGTGGAGCTCCGTATACATCAGTATATCTCAAACTTTTGCAATTATTTAGTGTACTGATCCCATAGTTGTAAACTGAAATTCCATTATGTGTTTGATGTATGGGTTTTACTTCAGAAAGTCCATGTGAGATAGTTATGTGATCTCTTTCTCTTTTCTTTATTTTTCTCTTTAATTATAATCAAATATATAAGGTGATTTGAATTGGATCATTACATTTTTTGCCATCCATATCAATGAATTTGGAGTGGAAAAAGTGGAAGAATTAGCTCAAGGGATCGTTTGTACCAATGGGTCCCAGTTTGGCAAAATTAGGTCTGAGACCTTCTCAGAGAGTTTTGAGGCATTAAACGGAAATTTTTTGGGGTAAAAATTTTCCAGTTTGGCGTGCACTTTTTCACCCTATTCTACACGTAAATTCCATTTTAATGGTGCAAGAAGCACATGAATTAGAGTCTGTATGAAAAATTTATGCCAGTCAGAAGTTTTCCTTCCTTATTTCACACCTATAGTTTGGGAGGACTCCCCATCAGCCCCCATTATTCATGGAAAATGGGCTACTCGCATGTTTTTGATGTAAAAGACTCTATAAGATTCTATTTTGTAACTCTATTTGAGAGTTTATGTAGTCAAACTTAACCATGAGTAGGCTATCGGGTTGTGTTATAAGCGGTCCACTTGGAGGAAGAGGCATTTGATTCTTTAGAGAAAATTTTGTTCCATAGCTGAGTAAAGATAGCAAGGAGAGATAGGAGGTAGACCAAACAGAGAGTATTTTTTCACTATAGTAGCCCATGGGCCAAAAGTATTACTTCCTTTTACAAATAGCCATATTTCAAGTAGAGAAAGAGACTGAAGCGACCTCACCTTCCAGGTGGGTTTTCTCCTGAAAGGGTTTCCTAAAGAGAATATATTATATCTTATGTGTGTGCGTTCTTATTTTGTCTTTCTATACTTTTCTAGATAATTTCCTTTCATGCATGCACTAATTACAATTAAAATCACTCGTCTTAAAGTTTAATAAACTGTAATATTGTAAAATTTCAGTATTTAAATATATTATTATTAGATTTGTTGTGACAAATAGTCTAGTGGAATATCCATGGAAGTTTATGAATAATTTGGTATCAGAGAAGGTTTCTTTGGGTACTTTTGGATATTTTCAAGGGATCTAAGTCCGCGAGGTCAAAAATTGTAAAACCGTAATCGTGGTCGATGAAACTGTGAACAAACCCCGTGATGTTTTAGAGATGAGGTTTTCACGACTTGAACAACAAATCGCGGATATAAACTAGAATGTAAATCTCCTCATGGCAGCCCTAAGAAATAAACTAGGGATATTCGGAAAATATAGGTGTTCAATTATAGAGGACCAATCAGGAGGGGGATTAGGAGATCAAGAAGACACAGAGAACAAGTCAAAGAAATAACCCAGAAAATATCAACCAAGTTCAAGTTTCATGAATAAATCCTTATTTAGAATGGAATAAAAAGTCAATATGAAGTCATACCATTGTGAGATCGATGCTCTAAAGCTGAAGCATTTGTTGTAGAGACTGGAAGTTTATTTGAGTGTCCATCAAATTGAGGAAGGACAAAAGATCTCATTCGCCTAGCTGAAATTAGAGGGATATGCACTAACATGGTGGGAGAGACACACAAATACCCTGAGGTTGGAGGGAGAACCTCCAGTGACTAAGTGGGATGATTTCAAAACCCTCATTAAGTCACAATTTTATCCCATTTGGGACATGGAGGACCAGTTGATTCGGTGGTATTACTTCAGGCAAACGCAGTGCCAATGCATGTAGGAGTACACCGCAGAATTCAGAAAGATGGTTATAATGTTGGTTATCTCTCCAAAGAACCAATATGTACTCCTCAAGTATTTGGGGTGTTTGCACTCCCATTTGCGTGACTAAGTGATGTTGTTCAAGCAAAAATAAATGGATGCGGGTTATTTACAAGAACATTAGTTGGAGAACATAGGCTTGAAAAGAGTGCAATCATGTGGATTGAAGAAGAAAGAGAAACAAGAATATTCTAAGGAGGGGATGAAGAAGTAAAAATGGGGAAAATATAAAAAGACAACAACCACAACACACCAATGCAAAGATCCTAATAACCACTGCAATATTGATTTCCATACAAAGAAGAAGTGTTGGAAGTTTCATCCATAGCTAAACCCGAAGAACAAGAAGAAAGATAATAATAAGAAGAATATCATGCCCACTAATTCGAGCAACCAAGTTGAAAGTAGCTAGGATGTGGATGAGAATTTCATATGTACATCAGTGTAGAAGGAGGTGAATCTCAGTAGCCTTCGGCAACAGGAAGAGAAAGAAATTACCAAACTCTTCCATGTAAAGATATAGGTCAAGAAGACAAAGTTTGATGCTTTGTTTGACTCGGGATCACAGGCGAATCTTATTGCAGCAAAGTTGGTCATGAGGTTCGGGCTAGAATTTCATGATCATCCAAACCCATATCCACTGGGATGGTCAAATAAGGATGTAGACTTCAAGCTAACAAAATAGTACAAAATTAGATTTGCTATCAATGTTGATTCTATTGATGAAGTAGATCTCGATGTGGTTCCCATTGATGTATGTAAAGTCATGTTTGGTAGTCCATACACATACATGTGTGATGCAATATTCATGAGGAGAGATAAACAATACCAGCTCATTAAGGATGGAAAATCATTCATCATCAATGTGCACAAAGAAATTCCTAACCATGCAAAGAAATTGATCAGTTCCAACAATAAGTATTTTTATTGTTGTTAAGAGAAAGTCAGTTTGAAGATGAGTCAATAAGAGGCAAGGCACCCCTTGAGGATTTTTTACAAGCATACAAGGATGTGTTCTGAGATCCTAAAGGTTTACCACCTAAGAGAGAAGTAGAGCATGACATCTAGCTATTGCCAAACTCCCCAATGCCAAATATTGGGTTGTAGAAGCAGTCTATTATAGGCAAGTAAGGTCAAGAAACAATTGCAGCAATTACTAGAACAGGGTTTCATTCAACTGAGTACATCACCATGTGGGTCACTCATCATCATTATATTGAAGAGGCATGGGACATGGAGGATGTGTATAGATTACAAGGAATTGAATAAAATCATGTTCAAGAATAGATACCACATGCCCATGATAAATGAACTTCTAGATTAGTTATAGCAAGCAAGTATTTCACCAAGCTAGACTTGAAGTCTAGATATCACCAGGCTCGAGTCAAAGTAGAAGATACATGGAACACTACCTTCAAAACTAGGAAAGGTTTTTATGAGGGGTTATTTGTGCCATTTAGCCTATGTAATGCACCAATTATGTTTATGAGATTAATGAATAATATATTGCGCCCTATTATTGATTTATTCGTTATCTTCCATCTGGATGGTATATTAGTATATAGTGCTACCTGTGAGGAGAATATTTCACATTTGATGCAGGTGTTGGAAACATTAAAGAAGAAGCAACTGCTAGAAAATCTAAAGAAGTGTGCATTTGTGCAAAAATATTTGGTGTATCTGGGGTATGTGATCAATGAGGGAGAGTTGAAGATGGATCCTTCCAAGAGTATTAAGTGGGAATAAGGTTAGCAGAAGACTTTTGAGGAGCTAAAGAAGAAGATCAGTCAAGCACCAGTTCTAGCATTAAAAAACTTGCTACGACCCTTTGAAGTGGAGACATATGCAAGTGGGTATGCTATGGGATTTGTCTTGATGCAATGAGGAAGGCCCATTTGATACCATTTTGAAGTATTTCATAGGGAAGTTCTTAACTACCCTACCTATGATAAGGATCTATATGCCATGGTGCAAGCTATGAAGAATTGGAATCACTATATGATGGGAAAGAAGATAATAATCCACATAGATCATGTGTTCTTATAATACTTGCAGACCAAAAGTAAGCTAAATCAAACCAAGCATTACAAGTGGATGGGATTTTTATAGTGGTTTCATTTGGTGATCAAGTATAAGAAGGGAAACACAAACAACTTGGCCGATATGTTTTCAAGGACACCCACATCAAAGATTACATATTTGGGGAATCTTATGCACATGGATCCATTCACCCATGATGCATATAGAGAGGTATATTCAGGAGATGAGGACTTCAAGGAGGTGTATCAATAGTTGCAGGGTTAGAGTCATGTGCATCATGGAAACAACACCATTGAATACCATCTCTACGATGGGTTACTCTACAGGCTGGATAAATTATGTGTTCCTAAAGGTGAGCATTGGTAGTTGATTAGAGAGGCTCACACCTCCAAGGTTCCAGGGCACTTTGGTGTAGGGAATATCATGGCTAATATGCAGAGGCATGTGTATTTTCCCAAGATGAAAGAGCAGGTAGCTCAGTTCATAAGAGAATGCATGCTTTATTGAACCAGCAAGCCTAGAAATATAGAGCATGGTCTATATCATCCATTACCTTTACCTACTCATCATTGGGAAATCATTTCCATGGACTATACATGTAGTTATGATTCTTCTCCCCTGAATCTTGTAAATGTAGTTATGCTTCTTTTCCCCTACGTAACTAGCCCTTTAGTAATGAGTGATTGCAATATATATATTATTCTTTTACAATTTGATATCCTAAACTCAAGGATTTGATCTTAGCTATATTCCAACGATATTAAAAAAATATCTGAAATGATTTTTTTGGCATTTGGTTACGACAGATTTGTCTTGCGCAATCTCGTGACCCATGCACAACTTGATTGAGATCTAGGCTTTATGATTGTAGTTCCATAAGGCTTGAAAAGGAAATAAAATAAACCTTCAACCCACATCCTCCATGTGGTTGTTAATAAAATGAAGGTGGTATAAAATATTTGAAATTGTCAAACCCAGAATTTAGGAACTTAACTCGAATTATTTAAAAGCGAGAATTCCATTACTTAACTCTGTACTAGGGGAAATTTACCATAATATTATGCCAACCATAACTTCTTCATGATGAGGAATTTTGACAAATGGTTTCTTGGTTACCTAAATGAGGGTACTTTGAACAAGATCCACATCTCAGAATCCTAATACTATTCTTAATTTGATCATAAATTGAGATTTTAATTATAGGAATGTTGGTAGTGATTCAATGCTTAGTCTTGTAGCAACTAGCTTAATTGGATTATGAAGAATTTAAGCGATGGGTCCTTGTGGTAAATGAACTTAGCAACACCATCATAAAAAAATCAAGGCAAAGTCATATATAATCATTAAAAAATCAAGAAAACTAATGATAATCAACTGGAAAGTGTAAGATGTTTATTGGCGGAAAGTTGTGGGATTATGCTATAAAATGAGTTAAAAGTACAATAATATAGGTTATGACTAGTGGTATTGTATGATGGAAAAATGGGGATATTTGAGGCCTAACAGTCTTAGAGGAGGTTATCTTGTTTGCAC
Organism: Pinus taeda; assembly: GCA_000404065.3. Lineage (NCBI taxonomy): Eukaryota > Viridiplantae > Streptophyta > Pinopsida > Pinales > Pinaceae > Pinus > Pinus taeda. The sequence goes on along the minus strand of APFE031241371.1, from coordinate 100,040 downwards.
AATGACACTAGATTATCACAATATAACTTCACAACATATCAACTCAAACATAAATAAGGTCATGATATCCATAAGAGTAACTAGCTAACACATTCACATCATAAAGTGATAACCAATTGTGTTTCATGCATAACAATCACATATGCACAATCAGTCTAGATTGGTACAACACAATATCACAAATATTTTGGCTCATACCTGAATATCGTAACCATAACCATTTGCATAGGCCCACCTAGGTTAGTACAATACATATAACATCAATAACTTAAAAGCAATGACCATAATAATGAGGCATATGACCACAATGCATACAACAACAATTTATTGTCATTCATGATTATCTAACACATGTGCATATGACTACACTAATAAACCAACATTTATCATACATGTAACCATAACAACAATAAAATGACAAGTATAAAGTAACCCTAATTCTTATAAAAACCATTAGCCACATACTTGCGTGCCCAACATGCAAACCTATATGATGATCTTCTCTTACCCTGAAGTCTAGTGTTACAACCTCTCTTTGTTGATCTACATCTCTTGCTTCATTATAGCGAACACAGATTCAAAATTATGACATACTAATAACATCATCATAACACAATACCACAATCATAATGAACACATATGCAACATATATGTATGCATGAAAAGCACACTTTTTCCATCTAGTCCAGGTGTTTAACCATGCTGTGATACCACTTTGTAACACCCTCCTCCCACATTCAGTCAAGTTGAATAGTCCACTAGGGTAAACATGTGACAAGAGGCTACTATGATATGATTCAACTCCCCATGTATAGTTAAGGAAGTGGAACCGACACAACACAAACAATCTAACCTTCTACATAGGCTATAGAACATCTACGAGCCAACCAACCTTTCCAAGTGACCAACCCTTGAGGCAACTTAGCGCTTTACTGAGTTAGGGCCTTAATCGCTCCCATTACATGGGCATTCATGCGACTTGGATCCTCCAATTGCTTCCATAGCATGGGAATGGAAGGTTCATTCCTTGCATATTGATTCTAAAGTATTTTAGTTCGATTAAATGGAAGAGGTGTAAAACAAAATTTTTACTAAGTATGTTTGAATTTGGAAGAATTCTGACTAAGTATGTTTGAATTTCGTAAAATTATGGTTAAAGGAAGATATTTGAAAAATTATTTTATTGAGGCGTGATTGTGATTGGGTCCTTTACTTAAATAACTTTGGGAATACACCACATTTTTTTCTCATTATTTGTGTTGGGTCCTAAGAGTAATATTGTAGTATAAGGGTTATTGTGTGCCTGAATAATAAGAGAAATATTGTGGTATAAGGTTTATTGTGTGCTTGAATGTTTATTATAGGGAGACGATATTAATGGTGCCTTTATTGGTTAAACAAAATAATATTTTTCTATTTAAGTGATTTGGTTGTGTTTGAATTAAGTGGAGGTTGGGAAATGGTATTTTTGACATAAAAATTTGAATAAAGTTTGGTTAAGTGAATTTATTATGTTAAGAGTTAAGTTTGGATGAATATAATATTTGTATATAAAAAAATATTGGTGATTTGGGAGATAACTGGAATTTTTTAAATGGCACATTCACTTTTTGATTCATATGTAACTGAGTGCACAAAGTTAGATGGAAAAAATTACACAAATTGGAAATTTAAGTTGCAGATGGTATTGGAAATTTGGAAGTAGTCCATGTTTGGTCAATTGTGATGGGAGATGAAAGCAAATCAACAGAACCAATAGCTCTAGTTCAACTTTTGGAGTGCAAAGAGACCATGTGCGAGTTACTATTGCGAATGTATTTAAAAGAAAATATTATTTCACATATGAGGTATTATGCTACATCTCAGGAAACCTTGGAAACACTAAAAAATTTGTATGCAATTCCCAATACTAATAGATCGTTATTTTTAAAGAAGAAGATTCTCTCAATTAGGATGGATGTAATTGAAAGCATTAGTAATTTTCTTTCTAGAATCAAAGATTTGTTTTATAAGCTCGGTGTTATTGGTGAAAATATTTCAAGAAGTGATCTAGTGACAATTCAATTCATTGAGGTGTTAGATGATTATCATATGTTTATCACTGGAATTATAGCTTAGGAAAAAGTTCGTACTTTTGATTAATTAATAGGTATCTCTTGCAAAGTGAAGAGAGAATGAAGAATATCAATGACATGTCTCAAAGTTTAGATTTGGCTTTGGTGATAGAAGGGAAAAAACCATATAGAGGAAAACCATGGTATAGGAACAAAGGAGGCAAGTGAAATCCAAAACCACATCAAGGAACAACACCACAAAGGACAAATACCTATATGAAAAGGAAGGATGTATGCTTCTACTATGCTAAGCCTGGAAATTTCTCTAAAAATACCATAAAAAAATGTTTGATGAGTATAAGCATAGAAGGAATTCAAGCAACTTTGTTGATAAAGAAGCATCAGTTAGTGATAGCTTCAATAATCTCAAATTATTCATTTCACAAGTTTCCTTATGAACATAAAATAATGATCATAATGTATCATTTATTGATTTTGGTGCTTCATTCCATATGACATGGATAAAAGAATTGTTTGGTACCTATCATGAAAATAATAATGGGAGTCACATCTATTTAGGAGATACTTAATATCATGAAATCAAAGGTTATAGTGATGTGTGTGTAACCTTACCAAATTTCCATGTAAGAAAAATACAAAATGTGATGCATGTTCCTGGAATCAAGAAGAAACTAATCTCTATGACCACCATTGTATATTAGAATCTCAATGTTGAATTTCTTAAGTCACATTGTGTTGTAAAGGATATGCAAGATAAATACAACATAATAGCAAGAGGAGTGTGAATGGGAGGCTTATAAAATCTTGATGTGACCAACAAAATTCATCATGCATGATCCAAGTGGCTCTAGACACATGCAGAAGTCTAGGAGGACTCGAGAAGGGTCAAAAATCAAAGGGTTTGGATTATTCTCGAACCAAGTTCATGTTAAATATCTCGTCGTCGTGATCATGGTGGTGTGAACGGTTTGTCAATCTGAGCCTGGATGAGGAAGGTAGAGGAATTCAAAGTTTTGGTTGACTTTTGTTGACTGAGCAGGTTAATGGAGACACAATTTAGAATCTTTCCAATGTAGCCAACTCCACCCAGATTCCCAGAAAATTTGTGGCCTATTTAATTTGACTCCTTCAGCCAAATTTTGAAATTTTCAAAATGGGCTTATGATTATTAAAAATTAGAAAAAAATATAAAAAAAGGAGGTGGTGGGCTGCCACCCCCACCACCCCACACCTCACCATATGTAAACCCTTCGTACTAAAATGAGTAGGTTGGTGGCAGTTGAACCCATGGTTGGCGGTTGCGTCGATGTCACCTACGTGGCATATGCCAAAATGAACCCAAACGATTGATGCGCTAGCGCAAAATGTAATGCAAACAACCCTCATTAAAATGTAATGGCCCCATTCAATGCCAACCCACAAAGAAAGGTAACGGTTAAATTTTTGATAACCACACTCATTTTAAATAAAACAAAAAAGTGGTGTTATGTTAATATTTGTTCCACGGGGATTCAAACCCGAAACCACCTCCTACAAGTATCCCAGACTTAGCCACTAGCACAATGGATTCTCATTGATATTTCTGCCACATAAACATATTAAAACCTTATGTTTTCGTTTGATGTGGGGGAGGAGAACATACACGAAGACTAATGAGAGAGTGCACGTAGATCGAGAAATATTAATTTATTTATTTGCAGGTGGAACCATCATTGAGTGAAATTTCCAGGAGGGTGAAATTTTTGCAGTGTCCAAATTCAACAAATTTTATGTCAACCCTACACCTCTTAGCAACACGAACTTGATGGTGTAGTCAATTTCTTGATCTGAGCAGCCGATTTACACAGGACCTAGAGGAGGGAATCTTTGAGGAATCTAGGGGGAATTTAAAAGATTCCTTAAGCCCCAGATTTTCACTTTCTCAGAATTCAAAAATTTGACAGTCGATTTTGCACTATTTGATGTCACAAATCTAATGGTGTGTTCAGATTTTCCATTTGCTCATTTCATTTTCCGACCACTTTTCTAAGGGGAGTGCAGGTGTCAGCGTTCATGTGTGAGCAATCATTTCCATGCGATTCGACGTTGTGATATCAATGGTTCAAACAACTTTAGCAGCTAGACATCCTTTTCTTCAGATGGCCCCTGGATGTGAGGTATATGTAGTGTATTCATGTACTTCATTTTCTATACATTATGTTGCACAGATCCCTGTTTGGTATTTGATAGGAATCTTGCTTCTTACTTGTTTTCATGATTCCTAATTGATGTGATGTAGAATCAGCTGTGTGATGCACTTGTTGTCATGATTTTTCATGTTTTGTTTGAGATCCCTTTGTTGTGTGTTCATGGGATACTCATGTGTCTCCATGCATGTTTGCTTTGAGACCCCTTTTATGCCATGTTGGTGGGATGCTCATTATCATTGTGCATGAGTTTATGTCATAGTAATAGGAGTCCTTTTTAACTGAGAGTTCCTATAGTGGAACATCTATTGGCACCACTCCTGGATGAGGGCATTTTCCTTGTATGATAGCAATTTCACCTCTTATGTACATCATCACTATTGAAAAAACTTAATGCAGTGGCCTACATCATCTTGACACCAGGGCCCGGATACATAGTCCTTCCTAGACGAACTTCGTTATCAACGGCTTATGTTTTCATGTGTTGATGATTGACATGTTTCTTCTTCTTTACAACATGTAGATGTATTCATTTATGTTCTTTTAAGAAAAATCAATTTAACACATCACGAAAGTAAAAGGTCTTTGAAGGGTCCTTTGTCACACCCGGACCTGGATAAAGTGGTATCAGAGTAGTCTTTGTGTGGATGTGAATTGCAAGCGTGGACAATGGAACGTGCAGTGACGGAGGATGAAAAATCGATGTACAAGACCATGGTTAAAATTTCAAAAAGAGTGGAAATATTGTATGAAATTCTACATAAAGAGATAGAGAAAAAGGGGTGATTGTAGCTTCGGTTGCAAGCCACAGAAGAGGCCCTGGAAGAACTTAAGCATAGCAAGTAGAATCTTCAAATAGAGAACGCTGAATTGAAAATGTGTCTACATGAAGAGAAAGAGGAAAAACAAAGTTTGCTACGACAACTGTAAGCAAAGGATGAGGCCTTGGAAAAGTTGCAGTGTGACCCATGTGAGGTAAAAGTAGTTCTCCATCTTCATGTATGTTTCCTAATGATGATTTTGTTGTTTTTTAAAATCATACCACAGGAATTGGCTCCAAACTGTTGAAGAAAATAGAGTTTGAAGGAAAAGGCTTGGGCGTTAATGGCCAAGCCATTATCAACTCCATCACAGTAGAAAAATTAACCCGTCAGACAGGACTTGGCTATGTCAGAAAGGAAGTTCAGGAAAGTGCCGAGACAATTAGCGAACCACCAACAATAGATCATGAGAAGCCCTCATTAGTTCTTTCCAAAACAACAGAGGAGGTAAAAGATATTGATTTCCTTTCAGTTTCATCCTCACATAGTATGATTTCTGTTGGATATTTGAAGATCCCAATTACAATGGAAAACATGAGGCTCCTTACCAGGATGAGGCATAAGGAGGAAAAAGAACTTGGTGTTAATAACAAAGGCATAACTCCACCATTCGATGTTGTGCATAAACATCAATTTGCAGGCTTGGGATACACCGAAGGAGAATGCTCGAAGGTGTCAAATCCTTCTGAAACATCGTCAAAATTGTTGAGGAAAGAGAATGATGGGAACACATCCGCATCATCCGATGGAAGTGCCCATTGCAGGGAAAGAGTTGAGGCAAGCTCTCATCGCCACACTTAAACCAAAGACAACAAGGAAAGGTATAACCACTATCGACATTCGAATGTTCATTTTGATTAAAATCATGTTGTTAATGGTGAATGTAAAACATGGAATCGAATGACATGTACCTTTTCTAGATTACATAACCATACATTTTGTAAGTGTTGGAAAAGAATGGCAGCACATAAAAGGATGAAGCATGGAAGACCCTCTCAACAACTAGTAAAGATACATGTTAAGTATATTTGGAGGTGGAAGATGTATTGTAGTCATTGCAATAGAAGTGGCCATCAAAGAGCCACTTGTTGGAGGCTCCATCCAGAGCACTGCCTTAAAGACAAAGTTCTAGTGCATGAACCAGGTGAAACAATCGTTTGAAAAGGAAAGCCACCACAGGGGGATGACCCATTCACAGTGATAAGTGAAAAATGGTTTCTAGATATGTTAGATTTTCATGGTCATGCCTTTGTAAATCATTTGTTGCATTTTAAAATATAAAGGTGATGATGTGTTTTCTATCACTTGTTCAAGAACAATGATGTCTGGTCTTATTATGTGTTGCATTTTACACTCTGAAAGTGATGTCGTGTTTCCATCACTTGTCAAAGAAAATATAGTGTTTGGCCTTATCTTTGTAAATCATGTGTTACAATGATGATGAGCTTTCCATCACTTGTTGAAGCAACAATGATAGGTTGGCCTTATTTTCGTAGTTGGGTATTGTCTCTGTAGTATACCTAGGGGGGGATAATATGGGGTATAGAGTGATGTACCCAAGGGAATAATGTAATAATGGGATGGGCCATAGCAATAAATAAGGTTGTTAACCCGTATCATGTAAGGGACCACAAGTAGTTAGCAATAATGTAATAATCTCATTGTATTAGATAGATGGTA
>APFE031241371.1:71056-93258 GCA_000404065.3 Pinus taeda | reverse complement strand
CATTGAGAGATGTCAATGATTATTGTATGAACAAGCATATGGCTTGTGGAGTGTTCTCCTTCCTTAAGGAGTGAATGTATGGTGTTGCCTTGCTTTAAGGGTTTGATCAATAAATAAGCATTTTTATCTATATTCAGATCTCACTATTTTTGGTGATTATTTCTTGGGTTTATTTCTGTTATCATATATTTTCAGATCAGATCTATAACAAGTGGTATCAGAGCACTTTCTTGGGCAAAGTGGAGAATATTTTTTTTGTTATTTTTGCAAGAATTTTTTTGGGTGGCGAGTTTGCAGATCAGATCTATACATTTTGGTACAAAATATATAAAATCTAATTATATATCTAGATTTTTGTGAAAAAATATCCAAGCTCAAAAAAAAAATTGGCCGAATCAGAGTCCAGATGACGGAGATATCGCTGATTTAAAAATCAGTGGTGTCGCAGACATTTTTTAGGGTGGTGAGTTTGCATATCAGATCTATGTGATTTGGTGCAAAATCTACAAAATTTGATTGCGGATCTAGGTTTTTTGTGAAAAAATACCCAAGTTCAAAAAACAATTAGCCGAATCGGAGTTCGGATGAGGGAGATATTGATAATTTAAAAATTGGTTGGGTTGCAGACATTTTTCGGGGCGGCAAATTTGTAGAGCAGATATGCATGTTCTTGTGCAAAAACTGCAAAATCTAATTGTAGATCTAGATTGTTTGTGAAAAAATACAAAGTTCAAAAAGCAAACCAGTCGAATCAGAGCCCGGATGACGGAGATATCACTGATTTAAAATCAACACTTTTTTTAGAATTTTTTTTCTGATGGCAGGACAGTTGCAGTGCGAGTCAGAAATTCCAGTTCCTAGACTGGGATTTCTAACACATGGGAAGATGTAGAATGGTTGTTCCATTTCTGAAAAAAGTTCATGATAAAGATTCTAAGCAATATTGACTAAACTCTGACGATTTTAAATTTTCGCCAAGTGATTTTATTTTTCCTATCGTCTAGCAAGATATTTTTTTACAGGAAAAGATGATAGCCCTACAATTGAAAAATTCACACAGAGACAAAATTCACATATGGGAAACCTTGGAATGTTTTATTACTGCTTGGTTTCCAACATGAGGCTGCTAGATGGTGGTACTAACTTGACGGCAAGCAGTTGACCAAACTTTCAGATGAAGAATTTGAAAAACTCATTTTGGATAAATGGTCTCATGCTAGAAAACAAGATAATGAGAAACATGTGGGGTTATTTACTATTGTATCTCCTTATTGAAATTTCACGGATTGCTTCAAAAGGAGAAGATCATTGTGTCTATAAATCCTAGTTGCGAGCATAATCTTATTAATGTCAATTTGGCAAAAAAATTGCAAGTCCCAACAAAACAAATGGAGCACACATGTTAATAATGAGGAGGTGCAAGTTTATAAATATTTGAACATTTCTATGGATAAGTATGTGTTGCATGGTGATTTTTATACTTTAGATATGGATAACATGGATGTTGTTTTGGGATATCCTTGGATGGAATCCATGGGTACTATCAATATTAATGTGGAGAAGAAATTCCTGAAGCTCTGGTATAAAAAGAAGAAAATTACATTACAGGATATTTCCATCAATAAATAGGCAGAGTCCATGGAGGTTGAAGTAAAATATGTTCCAGGGACTGAAATATCAGATGATGAGCCATTGATGGTCAACAACCAAACACAAGCATCAAACCAGGTACTAGAAAAACAAGTAGAGGCTGAAACAGAAAATGTTACATCAGATGAGGACTCAGTGGTTGAAGTAATATTAGAAGATAAGATAAAAGAGCAGGCACTACAATGGGTACCAGATACCCATCAGGCCCCATTAGGTGGTGAATTAAAGAAAACTACATCGTTGGTTAACACTTCAGCATATCACCACCCACATCACCCCGCAAGAAAACAACCAACTAGATGGCAATGCATTAGCCACAAGGACAACAACCCCTGCATGATAGATAGAGAGGAGCGTCGATCCACCTACTACACATCAAAACAGAAGAGCTGCTAGGGTCAACTTCCATCTCAACCAAGCGAGGCACCAGCTGGATCGAGGGTTCACCTTTCTCTTGGATCGCTAGATGCACCATATGTTATCAGTGGACTACTCTTTTGAGTAGAGCTTATTATTTTTTTTCTTCATATGTTTCGAGGATGAAACATGTTAAGGGAGGTGGAATGTAGTATACCTAGGGGGGATAATATGGGGTACAGAGGGAGGTACCCAAGGGAATAATGCAATAATGCGATGGGCCATAGTAATAAATAATGTGGTTAACCCGTATCATGTAAGGGACCACAAGTAGTTAGCAATAATGTAATAAGCCCGTGGTATTAGATAGATGGTATTGAGGGAACCATGGTAATGACCCATGGTATTATATGTATGAGGCCTATATAGAGGCTAGCAACTTCCCTTTGAGAGATGTGAAGGAATATTGTATGAATAGACATATGGCTATTGGAATGTTCTCCTTCCTTAAGGAGCGAAGGTATGGTGTTGCCCTACCTTAAGTGTTTTGATCAATAAAGAAGCATTTCATATTATTTCTCAGTTTATTTCTATTATCTTATATTTATGGATCAAATCTATAAGCAACAATGATATGTTGGCCTTATTTTCATAGTTGGGGTATTATCTCCATTTCGATATAAACTTGACCACTGAGTATGTGGTATAAACTCATGGCAAGTGTGGGATGCTTGGGTAATTAGTTGGTCATGTAAGTCAAGCATGTAATTTTCGAAACAATGTATTATAGGTTGTAGAGGTTGCAGGTATTGGCTCATCGCTTAAGTCTCCGAAGAACAAAGGTGAAGGAGATGGAAGCGAGGCCTTTCGGGACACTTGTGATGCAGACAAGGTACAAAAAAGTTTCATGTTATTTTTCTTGCTTTTGGAGGACCAAAATCTCTTCAATGGGGAGGATTGATCCAGGTGGCTCCAGACACATGCAAAAGTCTAGGAGGACTCAGGAAGGGTCAAAATTCGAAGTGTTTAGATTATGCTTGAACCAAGTTAATGTTAAAGATCTTGTGGTCATGATCATGATGGTGTAAATGGTTCATCAATTCGAGTCCAGATGACAAAGATAGAGGTAGTCAAAGTTTTGGTTGGCTTTTGTTGACTCGGCAGGTTAATGGAGACACAATTTATAATTTTTCTGCTGGATGGAATGCAGCCAACTCTGTCCAGATTCCAGGTGAATTTGTGGCCTATTTAATTTGACTCCTTCGATCAAATTTTGAAATTTTCGAAAAGGGCTTAAGATTATTAAAAATTAAAAAAATATATGAAAAAAAGAGGTGGTGGGCCACCAGCCTCACCACCCCACACCTCACCATATGTAAACCACTCGTATTTAAATGAGGAGGCCAGTGGGAGTTGAAAACAGGGCTGGTGGTTTTTCCGGCCCCACCCACATGGCAACCCCATGTGGCATATGTCAGAACGAACCCAAACCATTAATGCACCAACCCGGAATGTAATGCAAACAACCCTCATTAAAATGTAACAACCCCATTCAACGACCAACCCACAAAGAAATGTAACGGTTAAATTTTTTATAACTGTGCCCATTTTAAATAAAACAAAAAAACAATGATATGTTAAGGTTGGTTCCACAGGGATTCGAACTTGGAACCAACTGCTACAAGTATGCGAGACTTAGCCACTGGCCCAACAGATTCTCATTGATATTTCTGCCACCGAAACATATTAAAACATTATGTTTTCATTTGATATGGGGGAGGAGAATGGGCCGAGAGACTGAGGAGAGAGTGCATGTGGATTGAGAAATATTAATTAATTTATTTGTAGGTGGAACCATGTGTGAACGAAATTTCCAAGAGGGTGAAATTTTTGCACTGTCCCAATTGGACAAATTTTATGTCGATCCTACACCTCTCGTCAACATGAAACCAATGGCTCAGTCAGTTCCCTGATCTGAGCAGCTGATTTATAGAGGACCTAGAAGAGGGAATCTTTGAGGAATCTAGGGGGAATCTAAAATATTCCTTAAACCCCAAATTTTCACTTTCTCAGAATTCAGAAATTTGACAGTCGATTGTGCACTATTCGATGCCATAAATATGATGGTGTGTTTATATTTTCCATTTGCTCATTTCATTTGCCAACAAATTTTCTAAGTGGAGTGCAGGTGTCAGCATTCATGTGTGAATAGTCATTTCCATGAGATTTGACATCGTGAGATCGATGGTTCGAACAAATTCAATAGCTTGACATCATTTTCTTTAGATGGCCCCTGGATGTGAGGTATATGCAGTGTATTCATGTACTTCTTTTTCTATGCATTGTGTTGTACAGATCCCTATTTGATGTTTTATGTGGGATGTTGTTTCTTACTTGTTTTCATGATTCGTGCTTGATGTGATGCAAAATCAACTGTGTGATGTACTTGTTGTGATGATTCATCATGTTTTTTTAGGTATCTTTGTTGTATGTTGATCGGATACTCATGCATTGCCATGCATGCTTGCATTTAGACCCCTTTTATGCCATGTTGGTGGGATGCTCATTATCATCATGCATGAGTTTATGTCATACTGATAGGAGTCCTTTTTGACTGAGAGTTCCTATAGCAGAACATCTCTTGGCGCCACTCATGTGTGAGGTGATTTTCCTTATATGATAGTGACGTCACCTCTTATGTATATCATCACTATGGAAAGAACTTAATGTGATGACCTACACCATCTTGACACTAGGGCCCGGAGACGTAGTCCCTCCTGGACAAACTCGGTTATCAATGGCTTCTGTTTCAATGTGTTCATGATTGACATGTTCCTTCTTATTTACAACATGCAGATGTATTCATTTATGTTCTTTTAAAAATGTAATTTAACACACGAAAGTAAAAGGTCTTGGAAGCGTCCTTTGTCACACCTTGGCCTAGATCAATGCATTGGCATCCACTACCCTGAAAACAAAATCTCTTTGGCAACAAAGATATGGCCATCTTAACTATCATGAATTATTGCTACTACAAAAACAAAGAATGGTATGCAGACTTCCATTATTAAAGAATGCATATTTGTCAAGTGAAGGGTGTGCTTTAGGAAAGATGCATAGGGAAGAGTTCACTTCTCATATAGATAGAAGCAAAATACATATTCTTGAACTTCTTCATACAGATGTGTGTGGGCCTATGTAGACTAGATCATTAGGAGGAGCATATTATTTATTAATATTTGTTGTTGACTGCACAAAATATACTTGGGTTTATTTCATTAGAAATAAGAGTGATATATTTGAATATTTCAAATATTTTAAAAGCTTGGTCGAGAAGAAAATAGGAAAATACATCAAGATCCTTTGATTTGATTAAGGGGGAGAGTATACATTAGGATAATTTGTCAAATACTGGAAAACCCATGCAATTGTACAATAGTACGCAGTGCCACATACTCCACAACAGAATGGAGTAGCCGGAAGGAAGAACAGAACCTTAGTAGAATGTGTAAGGAGCATGATGAAAGGTAAAAATATTACCAATGCTTTTTGGACAGAAGCTATTAGTACTATTGTTTATTTAAAAAATAGAAGTCCCAAAAAAAGTCTAAATAATAAGACTCCATTTGAAACTCTTTATGGTTATAAACAAGTAGTAAGTAATCTAAAAATATTTGGAAGAAAAGAGTTTGCTCATGTTCGAAAAGAAGAAAGGAGAAAACTTGATGCCAATGATAACAAGTATATTTTCATCAGTTATTTTTCTGATCATATAGCATAAAAGATGTTTAATACTTATACTAATAATTTTTTTTCCAAGAAGAGATGGTTTGTTTCATGAACATGCATATGAAGGTGATAAGGAGGACAATCATGATACATGGCATATTCCTCATTATTGTGATGATGTTACATAAAATGTTGATGAAAACACGTGCAGAAACAAGAGGAATAATCTAGTCATATGCACATCTCAAGTAGTGAGGGCACACTTAGAGGAGGAAAGGAATCACCACAAAGCTGAAGAAAGGATGAAATCAATGAACAACCAAGAAGGTCCTCACACTAAATTCAACCACCAGTAAGATATAAAGATTATGCCTTGATGAATAAAGTAATGAATATATTGGAGCCTTTGAACTTTAAAGAAGCTAACGAATATGGAAAATGGAGAAATGAAATGAAGGAAGAATATGATTCTATTATAAAAAATGATACATGGGAATTAACAAAATTACCTGAAGACAAAGTTCCCATAGGATCAAAATGGTTTTTCAAAATTAAATTTAATGGTGGTGGGACTATTGATAAATATAAAGCTAGACTTGTAGCAAAGGGTTATTCACAAGTAGAAGGGGTAGATTATGAAGAAACTTTTGCAGCTATAGCAAAAATGAACACCATTTGAATGTGATGGGACTAGCCCGTACTTTGGTTTATGACTCTTATTGATATTAGTCTAGTGTTATCATTAAAAATGTGTTATTGACAATATTGTGGAATTATTTGACTTATGATTAAACACTAATCACACAATAATCAACCGAAATTTCTCGATGGTAACTGGAAGAATTTATGGTAGCTCTTAATGTGGTGGTTGAGCTGTACCTACCTTGATTCTTGTTTCTCGCTCGTTGAACTTGGCAAAACCCTTGGCATTCGGCATTCGGTCACTTTGGTTTTTCGCTCTACATGGTAAATACAGTGAGGGTTTGTTTTGCAAGAGGGTTCGCGTGCAAGGATATTCTGCTGTAGGATGGTGCCTTATCCACCTCCGGTTGTAATTCCTTCTGCCTCGTTAATTCTTAGCTATGTGAATGTTGTTGTCTCGGTTGTTTCTTTCAATCATTTTTATACTGGTTCATTGTGGTTGCTTTACGAATCTAACTTGTTGTTTGGAGTTCTTGCCTCCAAGTCACATTCAGGACAGATCGTGGGCTTGGTTTTGGTTGACTTCTCAACCAGTTGAGCTCTCTTCTCCTTGCTATACTTATATGCTCAATTTCTTTAGTAATGCTAACATTTGCTGCTCCTTGTGAGTAGTGTTTCTGTTGTATTCACAACCCAAGCTTCAACCTGAGCCACTGGTGCTCACTGGCCCTTGGTAAGTCAACCAACACTTCTGTTTATACTGTATTTTGTTGTTTTACACCTTTGTTTGCTGGTAAGGGTTCACTGACCAACTTCCATTGCTACTGTGGTAGGTTGGGGTTTTGGTTATGCAGCAATTCATGGCCCAGACTCCATCAATGGACCGGGTAGGCTCATTCCCTATTATGAATACCTTGACTGTAGTCTTTCCTCTCAATTCGTTTACTATAGTTGGCTAATAGGTTAGCACATGTGAGGGTTGGCTCCTCTAATTGTTAGTTTGTATTCAATGGCTTCGGCTGTAGCTTGTATTTACTAGTGTTGTCCTTCTTGGTGACACTTTAACGTTGTAGGGTTTCAAACCCTAGTCTTGTTACTTGTCATGAAGAAAGGTGTTTTGTCCTCTATTTTGTTTTTTTGTAATCTTCAATATTGTCAGTCATTGCTATGCACCAACATTGTATTATTTTTGTATAATAGAAATGAAGGATTATTTGTTATGATGACTACCTCTATCGTGGACATTCTCCATGGAGTTTGTATTCTGTGGCTCTTTGTTTTGTTGGTGTATGCGCCGTAATACTGGAATTTGTGTTGATTTCTGGTTCCGCTATCTCGTTCTTTAGCACACTTTGTTTTGTGTTCAGCGTTCCAATGTGAGCAATCTTGTATCGGCCTGTTAGGAGAAGTCTACTAAGAAACACAGGAATGCATCTCGTTGTTTGATTTGTTTCATTTAGAATTTAATGGAAATAATATGGAAAGGAAAATAAAATTGCTTGTACAGATGGATTCAAATTCAAAATTTTGTTTAACAATGTCTTCAACTATTTGTATTACTATTCCTCTCTAGTCATTGAACCCTCCTGAAAGATTTACATTTCGTATTTGTACTATTTTTCCACAGTTACCTGAACTGTGCACAGTTATGCTTCAGTTGTTTCTTTATTAGTTACATAACTGTTAATGCATTCGGTTCCACTTGCACTGCAAGATTTTATATTTGACATGATTTTCTTCATTTTTCTAAAATAAAAGAAACAGTTATAAAATAATCATTCACTAAAAGACCGTGACCCTAACTACCTAGACTACTAGACTATTCTCTAACTAATACTGAAATTAAAAAGGAACAAGTACCTACATTATGCTTTGACTATTTAAACATAAAGAAGCCAAACGCTGATAAATCTTTCCACCTTGGTGGAGACCAACACCTGGTCATGCTACCCTTAGCTAGATGTTCCTGCATCAGAATGATTATTAAATTTGGAATTAAGCACAATTGGAAGCTAAATTAGTTATATTTCAAATTAGCATTTCTGAAAGGAGAATTGAATGAATTCTATCTTATTCATCCATAAGGTTTTTTACAACATGGAGAAGAGCATCTTGTTTCAAGGTTAAAGAAAGCATTATGTTGACTCAAATAGGTACCTATGTTCTTGATATGTGAAGATTGATAAATTCTTCCTTGAATAGGGTTTTATTCAAAGTAAAGGAGATCCAAATCTATATATCAAGAGGGATGAAAAGGGACATATTGTTTTGATTTCTGTATATGATAAGGATCTTATCATAACAGTAAGTGATATTGTTATCGGGAAAACTAGTGTCCATTCAAAGCTACTAGTCCCACTAACATGGGTAGCTATCTTAGAAACAAACAAACTAAAGTTACTTGTGTTTTCCTTTATGAAAGATAGATGAGAGAGAAGTAGAGAGTGCCAACCTCAATCTTTCGCTTGGCTCCTTCCTTGTTTTCTCCCTTCTTTGACAGAGCTTCGCCACTCCTTCCTTACTTCTCCCGCTTCAAAGAGCACCTGTAGAGTCAAAGTAGCATAATACCATCAAAGCATAGAGATCTATAACCATAAACAATATAGGATCAGATGTATATTAACCATACAAATGCATATATCAATACAAAGATTCAGAGATATACAAGAATATGGAGGAAAATTCAAATAGATTTATTGATAGAAGTAGTAGAAGAGAGGATTACAACCCATTGGTCTGACCCAACACCACTCTCCCAGCATCAAAGCCCTCTTCACCTCATGAAAAGCTTAGATCACCCAACAATACAGTGTTGCACAGAGAAAGCAACAACACTTCCTTACAAAATACAAAATTCGAGCCTTTGGATCTCTAAGATGAGGGATCCATATATAGATGTTTGTAGGTGGGCGAGTCAGCTTCTGGGATTTAGATTAGTGTCATATCTTTGATAGCTCTTGGTTACACTTGCAGATTTCATGATCTCTTACTCATCCTTGGTCGAATTCAGAGAGGCAAGTGTCAAATGGGCAGTTTCTAGAAGATTCTCTGGTTTTCCACCTTGCCAACTGCCTATGCCTTTGTCTACTCTCGCTCACCACACCCTACAAAAGTGATTTCTATTATGCATCGCACTTTTTTCACGTGGCAGGTGAGATGCATCGCACCCTTAACACTGAGTAGTCTATATGGTCCTGTTTTGACCAGTTTTGAGTAATTTTTCAGGGAGAACTTCTGGGAGATGATTTAATTAGCTGACCTTACTCTTTTAGGGTATGAAACAACACTTTTAGGGACCTAGAAGAGCTTGGTTTATGGACATATGTGATTGGGGTTGCAATGCCCAAATATGTCTATAACAGTTTCCCCCTAAAGCATGAGGTCGTAAATCTTCTGATGTTTGGTGAAATGCTTTATCATGAGGATCCAAATTTTTCCGAACTGGAAGGTGACTTGTAATAAGATACAATATAATACATTATATTCATAATATTTTCATGATTTGGCTGAGGCGGGCATTCCCATGCCCAGCTTTATAAATTCATTTTCATGTACATACGACAGACAACTGTCTGTGTGGCAGACTGATGATTCTATTAGAGCCATCATCCTTTAGCTTGGATGATTATCTGTGCAACTATGATGTACATTTGATGTCTTTATTTTCCTGAATATATCGCTGCCCAGATGGATGAAACTAGATCTGGGGACTTCAAAACTCATTCAATCTTCGCCCAAAGTACAAGTCGATCCATGTGAAAAGATGTTCTAATGTCGAACATGGAAAGACATCGCTTGATTACCAACCAATGATATAAGCTGTTAGCAGGTGCGAGACGAATCACTGATAATGATGACAACCCTCAAGGTACTACAATACAGTTCACATGGTGTGAATACATGAGTCGACGTCGAACACCACGCAAAATCTTTCAGTTGAAGGCCATTGATGTAAGCTTGTCGCCGAAAGTGAGAAACTTGCCATTGAGTCATGCAAGCTTCAAAGTACTGGAAGGGTTGTTCCTAAGTCGACTTCTTAGATAATCAGCTGATGTCGACAAGAAGTGACTTGTAGTAGGAGGGCCTTAATGAATCCCACATCTGCGACACAAAATGGAGCAAATGATTTTGTGGAGGTGAAAACGATCTGATGATACAAGGTTTAAGATGGCGGTCATGAAAGAATGAAGCGTGAAGGTATTGCAGCGGATGAGACATAAGCTAGGTTGGTGAATTGTCCGAGTGACTTCTCTTGAACATATCAGTGACACTAAAATGGATTGGTAGCGTTAACCCCAAAAATGGATGGTACGGAGGAACAATGGTGATATTACTGGTGAATAGAATAACCCAACCTGACTCAACCATGGTGATGGAGTGAAAGTGTCATGTTCAAGAGCGACCTGCTACCAATAAAGTTTCTTCAAGTTTTCTTCCCAATTTTCCCCAGTCATTATTAACCAGTACCTTTTTATTTTTATCAAGCTTGAGGAGGATAACATATTCTTGTTCTATAATTTTCCCTTCGGGCAAACCCATCACTATGTTTTAATGAGCCTAGTGACAGTGAAACTTGATCTTGCCTATATGGACAAGTTTTTCGCTATTGTTTTAACGAGTTTAACAACAACGATAACTCGATTCTTTTCAATTTTAGAGAGTCTGAAAAGAGATGGAAATGAAACTCCAATATTTCTTTTTCGTAATGTAATCCCTTAATTCCGAAAAAGTATAAAATGATACAAAAGTGATGACTTTTCGATAGTTTTAATGAGCCGAACAAGACAAGCGCTCAATCTTTTTGTGTAGTGATCCCTCATGTCAAAAAAGATTAAAATATAGAGGAGGGATGGCACTTCCAATCATTTTAACGAGATGGAGAGGCCAATTGCTCGGTGATCTTTTCATATTTTATGAGTCAGATGAAAAGAGCTTAAAGGAGACTGGTTTTTTGAGGAACGACTGATTTTTTCGGATGGCAGATGGTTCCAAGTAAGGCTTGGAACTTTTCAATCACGGTAGTGTAAAGAAGGTGGCTAATAGGATCCCTCATCATAGGTGTTCCTCAAAAGGGGTAAACAATCAAATGGAGGCATATGATCGACTAAAAAAGTGGAGGTGATGGTAAGAATGTGACCAAGGTTTAAAAGCTGATAATTATGCAATCGCAATGGTTATTCACCGAAGGTGGGTTCATTTTTTAATGAGCTTAAACACTAGTGGAGTATATGCTCATTACTAGGTTTATTTTTTAGCAAGCTTGAAATTTGCATTAAACTACTCGTGCCAGTCATATAATAAGGGTGTCTCATTGATAGGTTCATTTTTTAGGGAGCTTTCCCCATTCGAAACTTTACTCCGGAGCCTTTTGTATGAAATCTAGGAATGACCAACTACTGTCCTAGGGGTTAAAGAACCACTAAGGTTAGGTAGGATATCTTCTTGGTGAGAAACATCTCCTTTACTTTATCATTTCTGTTGGTCCTGGTAAAGGTGAATGGTTGATTAGACCAATCACCTAACCTAAGAAGTTGAAGTTAGTAAAAATAACGGGGTTAGAGTTATGATGATAGGTTTTCACTTGCATGCAAAAAGATTTGCATGCACCCAGGTATAGAGTAGAGTTTCCAGGTCACGATATGGAAGTTCTTGCATTAGCAAGATTGCTCCATCCGCATTGCAGACAAGACATTTCCTTGGCGATGTCCATAGAAATGGATAGAGGTGACTGTTGTTAGTTCCAATCACATAACCTTTCACGAGGGAATCCTTTTCCACTCTAATAACAATTTCCTAAACAGACGGGTGTGTCAGACTAGTCATATATCCTCCGCAGAAACCTACCCTATACCTAAGGTTTTACTGCCGAAGTAGACTAGGGCGCATGCCCTCTGGGTTTCAGTCACAATCACTTAATCACTCGCGCTCATTAGGTGGATAGACTAGAGATTGATGAGATATTCCTTGCACAAAAAGACCAGTCAGGGATGCAATTTGACTATTAGCTATGTGTGAACTAGGGAATGAAAGCTGGTCTACAAGCTGGACCACTCTACCTTCATGTGGAAAACACATCACTCGAAAGAGTGAGGAAACAATAGCTCCCATGCTATAAATGTAGTCACGCCCAAGGAGTAGATTGTAATCTAAAGGTCCTTGGACTACCATCACATTTAGATGAACGATTTTTCTTCTCAAAGTTATAGGCAAATTTGGAAGGATCCCTAATAGTCGACTGGTTCCTTTTTTTAAGCCTATCATATTTTGAATTTCAGGCAGAAGCGATGGTGAACCAAGCGCTTTCCTAGAAGTTGAGGAAATGATACTCATAGAAGCCCCTTCATCTATGATAGTACTGACCATGACCATTTTGTAAGCTTGTACTATGATTCAGAATGGTACATTAGATGGTAGATGGGGTCTGCCTAGTAGATTCTAATCGAAGGAAATGACTAGGTTGCTTGGAGGTGGGACTAAATAAATGGTCAGATACATCTCTTATGAACTTCCTTCCTATGGTAAAGGAACGGGTAGATTGTCGTCGTGTTCATCAGATGCTGTGTTGACGAAAAGAATTTGAATGATGTCGTTCTCATTCTCTTTGGTGACTGTATCATCTGAAGGTAGACCCTCCGAAGACAAGACTAGGTCAACTGCTGTCTCGACCTATTGACTTTGGTCCGAGGTTGACTCAGAGGGTTTATCTTCAACGATAGATGCTTCGACCAACCACAAAGGTGTGTCTGTCAGATTTTCAACTAGCGATGGACTCGGCAAGAGTTTCTTATATCTAGGAGGAAACCGTAGCGATGAAGCAAGATGGTTATCCAAGACTCTTTTAGCTTTGTCTAGGAAGGGACAATGGTGGATGGCATGATCACCTTCACACAATCTACAAGGAAATTTGATCTTCCTTTCTGTCCATTGACTTCTTTTTCACTAGTTAATGGTGTACTCTCAACATGATCATCAAAGGTTGACAACATTAGATTGTGCAAGTGGGGAGACCAATCCCTTAAGATCCGTGCGATGTAAGGACAATCTCGATGATAGTGGTCTCCCTTGCAAATGACACATGGAGATTTATGTTTGGACGATGCAGTGTGTGGACTTTCGCTAGATGATGCTTGGCTGCCCCCTTTTGTCATTGACTTCTTCTTCTTCTCCTTCCCTTTCTTCTTCTTCTTAGTTACCTGGTTTTTATCTTTAATAGCTTCACCAAGTGAAGAGGAAGAAGGAGAGGGAGAAACAAGTGAAGTAGAAGGTTAGGCGGTAACTCTAGTATCATCTGCTTGCTAATTTGATTGCTCAGGAATCATGGTGTTTTGAATGACAGAGGTCGAGAAAAGCTATACCAACAGGTCAATTGTTAGTCCTGGAAGGGACAATGTGACCATATGAGGTGCACTAACATCTCCCCAAGAGGAGAAGGGACTAGGATTTCCCCTTTGGGAAATCCTTAATTGGTGGACTTCATTTTCTCAACCTAAGACCAATGAGGGAATAGAGATGTTATTCTGATTAAAATAAATTTTATGACGCTTTGACACAACTTGCTTTTTCAATTTTTAAGAGTCGAGAAAAAGCTAAAGATGACTCTAGTCATCTTTGATTTTTAATGAGCTTGAAGTGACAAGTGCTCAGATGGACCTTTTCTTTTAAGGAGTCTGAATAGGAACGAAAGTAACTACTCTGGAAATCTAGACAGAGGGATTACCAAACCAATCGCAAAACTGCAGAATACTTTTTACAGTACGACAATCAATCTTCTCGAATGTTGTGCTCAGTGCATTGTGACCGATAGGGCGGTAGACACAACTTCCTAAGGATAAAGGATATATCCTATTGCGGTCTCCCAATGTATACTCGATGGTACATGGGAGCACAAGTCCGTACTAGCACTTGTCGTCTCAAAGAGGAGGAATCACCCAACCTACAATGAAAGTGATAGTTACCAGGCTTTATGACGCCGGAGTACATCTCTAGCGTAGACTTCTAAATGTTCTGCATTAGGTTCCAAAGCATTTTTATGTTCATTGATTTTATTTTACAGTTCATCTTTCTTAAGAAGTTTGCCTTTAAGGTTCACCGCGTGATGTAGATATACAAATCCTAAATATGAAATCTAAGATGATAAACAGTTGTTTACTTTCTTTTTGCAATGAAAATCCTAGCTACTAAGGAAAGAGAAGCGCAATTATTTCAACATAGAGCAGAGAGAACACACTAGATGCACTATCCTAAATCAACTCCAACAAGCAGTCTAAATGCAAATGCACTTGCATGTATTTGTTTTCCGCTTTCTTAATGTGTGAATGACAAAAAGAATGCCAAGCACAGATCTGAACTATCTTTCTTTCAAAGCAACAATACTAACAATTTTCTTTTCAAAAACAAAAGGAAGACGAAGACAACACTTTGCGATTTCATATTCAAAAAACGAAAGGAAGACTAAGACAATACTTTGTGATTTCGAATTCAAAAAATGAAAGGAAGACTACTTTGTGATTTTGAATTCAAAAAATGAAAGGAAGGCTAAGACTACACTTTGCGATTTCGAATTTCAAAAACGAAAGGGAGACTAAGAACTACACTTTCAATTTCAATTTGAAAACTACTTTCGACACTTCAAAGAATTGATGATTCAAATCAAATACAATGGCAAAATTGTAATCAAATATCAGAAAGAGGAAGACTGTTTTTTTTACTGAAAACGACACTTGCGACACTTTCAAATCAAAATACAACAGTTCGATTAAGCTACTGTTTGCTAAAAGAGAATTGTAAATGGTGAAAAATACATAAAAACATTGACAATTCTTTATACAATGGAGGCTGAATAAAGTAAAGGAAGGGAATTTCAACAGTGATATACTAATCACAGACAACAAAACTATTGAATAAAGCTGAAGACAATGAAGAGAAACCAAAATCTGGAGGCAGAAACAGTCTTATCTGATCATCGCACCTGTAACACAGGGAAACACGGATGCATCTCACCTATAGCACATGGGAGGTGCGATGCATCTGGACTGCCAATGAGAGAGTGCGATGGTCCAGGGATGAGACTGAGCTTGGTTTTTGCTCACAGTTTGCAGCTAAGTTCAGGGGTTTAGGCTCAGCTAATGATAGGCAGTAAACACAAAATATAGGGGCTGATCTAATGAGGTTACATGAGCTACCACAAGGGCACTTAGGATGTTTGCAAGTTAGTTGTTTAGTTTATAAAGAAAACCTGGAGATGGACTGAAGCAACATTGATCTACTTTTCACTTGCATAACAAATGCAATTTGAAGGCTAGCTTACTTAACTTTAGGCTCCGTCTGTAGTTTATAAAGAAAACAAATATAAACAAGCCAACAAACTATTCGCTCCCCAGTGGAGTCACCATTTTGTTATCGGGAAAACTAGTGTCCATTCGGAGCTACTACTCCCACTAAGATGGGTAGCTATCTTAGAAACAAACAAACTAAATTTACTTGTGTTTTCCTTTATGAGAGATAGATGAGAGAGAAGCAGAGAGTACCAATCTCAGTCTTTCGCTTAGTTCCTTGATTGTTTCCTCCCTCCTTTGACAGAGCTTCGCCACTCCTTCCTTACTTGTTCTGCTTCAAAGAGAACCTGTAGAGTCAAAGAATCATAATACCATCAAAGCATAGACATCTATAACCATAAACAATATAAGATCAGATGTATATTAACCATACAGATGCATATATCAATACAAAGATTCAGAGATATACAAGAATATGGAGGAAAACTCAAATAGCTTTATTGATAGAAGTAGTAGAAGAGAGAATTACAACCCATTGGTCTGACCCAATGCCATCCTCCTAGCATGAAAGCCCTCTTCACCTCATGAAAAGCTTAGATCACCAAACAATACAGTGTTGCACAGAGAAATTAACAACACTTCCTTACAAAATATAAAATTCCAGCCTTTGTATCTCTAGGATGAGGGATCCATATATAGATGTTTGCAGGTGGGTGAGTCAACTTCTGGGGTTTTGATTAATGTCATCTCTCTGATAGTTCCTGGTTCCACTTGGAGATTTCGTGATCTCTTACTCATCCTTGGTTGAATTCAGAGAGGCAAGTATGAAATGGGCAGTTTCTAGAAGATTCTCTTGGTTTCCACCTAGCCAACTACCTTCGCCATTTGTCTGCCCTCACTCATCGCACCCTACAGAAGGGCTTTCCAATATACATCAAACTTTTTGCATGTGGCAGGTGAGATGCATCACGCTCTTAACACTGAGCAGTCTGTATGGTCCTGTTTTGACCCGTTCTGAGTAATTTTTTAGGGAGAACTTCTGGGAGATGATGTAATCAGCTGGCCTTGCTCCTTTTGGGTATGAAACAACACTTTTAGGGACTTAGAAGCCCTTGATTTATGAACATATGTGATTCGGGTTGTAGCACCCAAATATGTCTATAACAGATATCAAAGTGATTGAAAAGATAAAAAGTAGGGAATTTGAAATAAAAGACCTTGGAGAGTTGCATTATTGTTTAGGCCTTGAAGTTTGGAGAGATAATAATAGAACCTTTGTCACACAAAGAAAATACATGTATGAATTAATGGAGAGATTCAATATGAATGGATGTAAATCAATATCTACACCACATGAACAAAATGTTAAACTCAATAGTGATGATAAAAGAAAAGAAGTGGATGACACATTATATAGAAAATTTATGGGAATTTTGAATTACTTAACTACAATGAGACCACATTTTGCATTATTAGCATACTTAGTCAATTCATGGAAAAGGCACATGAAAATAAGTGGAGAGGAGAAAAGAGAGTTCTTCAATATTTGAAGGAGACTAAAATTTTTTGTATTGAATATACTAATTATTTGAATGTCGAGTTGACACGTTATCAAATTCTAATGGGGCAGGAGATCTCGATGAAGAAGTCCACCTATGGTTAGGCATTCAATATTGGATCCAATATTGTGTCATGGATCAACAAGAAACAACCAATTGTTTCTTTGTCTTCCACTAAAGAAGAGTATAAGGCCCTATGAAATGCAACCTCTGAAGTAATTTGGCCAAGAATAATTCTTGAAGACACTGGAGAAAAACAAGGAGGACCAACAGTTATCATGTGTCATTCAAAGTTGTATCAAATTGGAAAACAACCTAGTCTACCATAAAAGATCAAAGCACATTGAGATGCAACATCATTTTGTACGAGAAAAGATACACTCAAAGGAAATTAATTTGATCTATTGTAATGCAAATGATAATGTTGCAGATATCTTTACTAAGCCTTTAGGAAAATACAAGTTCTTGCTATGCATAAACAAGTTAGGTGTGATAAATAATTCATTTCTCCATTAAAAGGAAAATTTGACCTAATGGAGAAATACAATGTTTTACATTCTATAGAACTCATGAGAATGTTTAAAATTGGTTAAAACTGCAGACTTAAATGTTCTAGAGTATAATAAACTTATTGTGTTCCGTGTAAATCACCTGCAGTTAAGTAAATAACTTATTGTGTTCAGTGTAAATCACCTGCAGTTAAGTAAATAACTTATTGTGTTCAGTGTAAATCACCTGCAGTTAAGTAAATAAATCAATTACAATTGAGTACATATTATTTTCCTTTGTAAGAAACTTTGTCATGTATTGTGTAACCAATTTTGAGCATTGCCCTGAATTAATAAAATCTTTTATGTGTTCTATCATATTTCTGTTTTAACTATTTATTTCAATATTTGATCAGAAAATTATCGACTATCGTTTACGGAGACTCAGTAGGGTAGGGATCCACAGAAAAGTGCAGGACCAGTTCATGGATGTTTTATACCTTGAAATGGGAAAACATTAGTGTAAAACATCAGTTTGTCAGTGGTAGTGTTTAATATACTAGGATTTTGGATGAAGTACATACACAGAATTATAATACGGCTATAAAAACAGTATGAGCAAACACGGAACCGTGAATCGTTCAAATTCACCGGTACGTTCAAACAACAGGAATATTTAAAAAACATCTTCCACACATAATGGCAAAAAAAAAAAGTGTCGACTTACTTTCAATTAATTACAAAAAGAATAGGCATGGATTCGCATTTCTTATTTCAAAACAAATGAAAGAAAAATAAAGCAATACTTACATCATCATAATGAGAGGCTGAGAATATGAGAATACACGGATGCAATATTATATATGGGCATAATGGGAGAGTGGGAACCTGAAGGACACGGCATGCATGCAACATGAGAATGTGAACATCTAAAAGTCAACAAACGAATAACTTTGGCATTCTGCTCTTTGTCGTTACTTTTTGGCATTTTGTTCTTCGTGCAGTATATAGATGCCATGGCGTCTAGATGCAGAAAAAAGTATTTCTTGAAAAATATTAACCAAATAACATCAAGTCTAATAGAGAGATGATATGCGTTGTTTTTCAGATTCCTGAAAACTTTATTGGCATGACACATGAAGGAGGAATTTTGTTTTAGCACGGGTTTATTCCAAAGAAGGTTAAAATGATATGTTTATTGGACGCTTAAAAGCATTAAAATAAAAAAGTTATAATTAAAATATATTTTAATAATTAAATTAATAAAAATTATTATATAGTATATATATATATATATAAAAGATTACTTGTTAAGTTAAACAATTATAACAAATATAATTAATAAATGATATATTTAAATATAATGCATAATTATATAATCATATAATGTTAGTATTTATATGTTAAGTTAAAACTTATATATTAATATATATTGAATTGATTATGGAGATATTATGTTGTTTTCCAAATCTCATTCAGTTTATAATTATTCAAACCTTAATATGAGGAGGATTATTAGATGTTGCTTCTTAGGTTACTAGAAATTTTTTAAACTTAAACCATATTTGTGGGAAAAGAAAAAATCTAATAATATGTTAATAAAAATAATGATATTTATATTTTTATAAAATAAATTTGATTTATTTATTAATATTTTTAAATAATAATCTTTATTAGTATTTTTTTTGACAAAATCATATTATATACGGTAAGATAATAGAAATAAATTAATATATGAACGTGATAAAGTAAATATATATGAACTTTGTGAAAAAGGAGTAAAACACTAAATTTTATAAGTGTATGATGATGAAGTGAACAAATAAAATGTATAACTTTATTGTTCATACTTTTGTGTGGATATTCATGATTTTTATTATGAAATTTTTTTTTCTAAATAAAATGGAAATAATAATTTATTTATAATTTTTCGAAGTTAAATGATGGTAGATGGATTGCTCAATAGTCAATAGTCATAGAATAAAGTATAATGTTTATGGAATAATCCATTTTATCCAATTAAAACAAAGGACTTAGAAGAAATTTCAATTCTAAGGAAAGTTGGAGACATGAAGAGAATGATATAATTCTAGATGGAGCAAAGAAGAAAAGTTGATGATAGTGCACATGTTAATATTGTGGCATCAATAGTGTTTACAATAAAGAAAAATAAATAATGATGAATGTTTGTGAGATTCACACATTATATCTGTAAACATGTCTATGGTGTCATGTTTGAGTATGTACCTGATATATCTATGACTGAAGTATGAGAATTTTATGTACCTAAAGCAAATGTTAGTTTGATGAGACAAGTGTACTCCCACAAAGGTTGTAGTATATAGTTCGATGTTAGATAGAAACCACCAAATGTGAAGTTTCATGGTTAGCCAAAAGCACTTCATGTTGCTATGATGTTTGTGGTAAACATAAACCACTAAGATGTGAAGGTTTTTGGTTAGAGAAAGCAACATCATGTAGATGTGTGCTTTTGGTAAATAGAAAATACTTGAGGTGTGAGGCTTAAAGGACATCCATAGAAAACCCAAAGGTGTAATGTGAAAATATTGTTATGGTTAAAGAAAGTAAAACCAAAATAATGATGATGTAGGGGGAGTTATATTTACATTTATAAACATGAAGACATGTGATAGAAGAATGGTTGAATGAAACATGTTCATGAAGGGCATTCTATTAGTGTAGTGGTTTTAGTGGCTAGTTACCCATGCATTTCGATGGATGGTTGAGGATGTCAACATCATATATACGTGATAAAAATGTTACATTAGACAAACCATAGACATTGATAATTAGGATGATCATTTATTTCAAAAGAACACAAGTTAGGTATTGTAAAGAATATATTTCTCCATTAAGGGGGAACATTAAAGTTCATGACAGAAATGTATTGTTGCAATGCATTCTTCTAGATTACTACAACATATTAATAGGGGGAATGTGAAATAGAGTAACATCAAGGACTAAGTATGTTGGGATCAAGTATAATAAGTTGATGGACCATGTAGGGGAAAAATATTTCTAGAAAACTAGTGAGTACAATAGATGGAACCCATGTATCTCGGTAGATAGATTTCTTCTAATATCAATATAAATGGTCAATGGTTATAGGAAGAAGTACAATTTTTTTGGAATAAACAAATTTTATTCAAGAACAAAAAAAAAACATAGAATAAATTGCAATGATAAATAAATCCCATGAAGTCAAGAGAATGATATGATTTTGGGTGCAACAAAGAAGAAAAGTTATCAATACTCGATATGAAAATATTTCAGCAACAATGAAAAATAAATGATGATGGATAATCAAAGATGAAATTGTATAGGACATACGTTCTATTTGTAAATACAACTATGGTATCATGTTTGAGTATGTAACTAGTATATCAATGATTAAAGTGAGTTTAGTGAGGCAAGTGTACTTGGATAAAGATTGTAGTGTATAGTTTGTGGTTAGATAGAAACCATCTAATCTGAAGGTTCATTGCTAGCCAAAGGTAGTTTACATTGATGTGAAGTTTTTGGTAAATAGAAACCACTTGATATGTGAAAGTGCATGGGAAACAAAAAGGGAATCATGTTAATGTCATGTTTATGGTAAATAGAGACAACCTGAGGTGATAGTTGAGGATCATCCACAAACATTCCCAAAGGTGTAATGTAAGAGTGTGGTTATGAGTAAACCAAGAAAAACCATAAATAATAATGATGTAGGGGGAGTTAGAGGTACATATATATAGCTAAAAACTAAAATCCCACTAAAAATTTAGCAGACTTGATAATTTTCATCATTTTAGTATTTTAAGGATTACAATGTTTGCACTGGAGTTTGTCATGTATGAAATTATGGAACTAGCATTTCATTAAAATGATAGAGTTATCTACGTACCTCGGTGTCTTTGGAATTGATTTTGAACTCCTTTAACATGACCCTAGTAAAAATAAACTCATCTCTCGATTAGAATCTTGATTTGACATGTTAATGTTTATATATCTTAGTTTAATTCTTAGAGGGTGATATTTATCATGAGGATCCCAATATAGGAAATGACTTTTATTGTGCATATTACTAGTTATTTATTGTAGCATGATTTAGTTTTAAACTATACGAGCCCTTTAGGGCCTCCTTGTTGATGTACTTTTTATTCAGAGATGGATTGAATTTGAATTCAATGCTATTTTGGTTATATGAATTAGTTGTGTGATTGAATTTATACCATCATCATGTAAATATTTTATATATTTCCTATCAAATATGTGAATTCACTAATATTTTATATTTTTTAATATAAATAATAATAATGTATCCTCTGTGTCATCTTATGGGCGGTCTCCATGTAATGTATTGGAAACATGTATTTTTATGTTCTCTGTGACACATGTCTTCGTGTGAGGTGATTCAGGTGACAATAAGGACAACTATATTACATTATCTATATATGGTAGTGAAAATTGTTAATGACACATCACAATCCCCAATGACA